>JAOTBA010000176.1:221851-232506 GCA_025629845.1 Erythroxylum squamatum
ACAATATATTAATTATTATATAATTTTAAACTATATGAAACATAAATGAAAATATATCTAACCAAATCTTTTTATATAGATTATAACATAAGTAAACTACTATCGAAAATAAATATTAAAATAAATTTAAAAAGTCAAATAATATTATATAAATCTCAAAATAAATATCGAAGTTGAGTAAATAATTAAATATATAATAAACGGAAAGATGAGTTCGTGGGTATTTTGAAAATTATGTGTAAAACATAACAATAAAAGGGACTAAAAAATAGACTTATTAATTGATATTTGAAAAATCTATCTAAAAATGCATTTTTTTTTAAAAGCTCCAAATTTAAACTTCTTAAAAAAATTTATTTTGGCTGCCAAAAAAGTCATATCTATTAATTAAATACTTTTTTATTTTACAATCAAACGCTCATTTTTTTAAAAAAGACTTTTGCGATAAAAAAAGTACTTATTAATCTCCCAAAAATTCATCAAAGCAGGCGAAGTGAATCCTGCTTTGTATACAATTACATTAAGCTTACCCTTTTTTGAGTTTCGAAAGGCCCAGTTCAGAGATTGCCTCCAAGTGTAAGGATAATCATGCTCAGGTATCATATGTAAAATCTTGCTCCCCAGACAGCTTTCCAAAAACTGAAGAGAAGAAAGAAGTGATCCTTATCCTCCAAGTCCATTTTACAAAGAATACAAGTATTATCCTTAGTGCCACGCCAATGGCCTTTAGTAGAATACTTGCAGTTAACCCTCCTGCATTAGGTGCTATAATAACTAATAATTGAGTCATCTAACAGCTCATTGTCCAGTTGTGGGAATAATGAATTAAGTTGCTTTAAAAGAAAATTTTATGTCAAAGTACTCTACCTAAACGTACCCACTTTTATACGATCATTCTACGATATTTATAGTATTTATTTAAGGCAGACGGTGGAAATGAAGAACTTAAGATAAGAGTTTAGTCAAATTATTGATCCAACAATTTGACTACAAAGTTCAAACGTATGAGCACTCAAATTATTATAAATTATTGAAGCAGATTTTCATTTCTTGTATGTTACTCAAATTTTCTACATATTATACTATAATGTCAGTAATAGTGGTATTAAATGAAGAACTTGAGATAAGACTTTAATTCTGTTTTATATGCACGTAAATAAATATAAACATGTATAATTTAATAAAATTTAAATAGTGAACTATTTATTATTATAACTTGAAGAATAATCATCATTTTTATTATAATAAATGATTAAAATATAATAATTAAAAACCCTTTTGTACTTATCCAACTCTCAACCCTAAAGAGGTGTGACTCGATGGTTAAGAGCGGGGTTTGACTTCGGTTAAGTCTCAGGTTCGATTCCATGCTAGCCCTCTTGTAAGGGCTTGAGGCAGCCGGAGTTTTACCTGTAGGTGGAGAATTAGTTGAGCCCTTGATGATGAGGTGTATCTGCTTTGCCCGCCTGTAGGGTGGTGTGCCAGTTGAACCCTCGAAGAGGTGTGCTCGCTTGGTCCGCCTATCGAGTTTCCTCTAATCCCACCAAAAAAAACTTATCCAACTCTAAAAGATAATTAAATATTGATTTGATCGAGTGAACTTAAGATGAATTTAATTATTTTTAGTTAAATTAAATGTAGATTTTAAAGACAACTTAGAAATAAGAACATTCAAAAGATACTATCCAACATATTCAAAGTAAGAAATCATTTAAGAGTCGTACTCTAATAGTTTAATATATCAATGTCACATCAATAACATTACACCAACTTTCACCTGTTTAATAAAATTAATTACAGTAAAAATATCATAAAATATAGAATAACAAAGTGAAAAGCCAAAATGGTCTCGGTCAAAAAAAAAAAAATCAATGGGCGGGCATGAAATCTAGCGTCAGGTATGATATGGGTGACCAATTCGCAGCAGCCGGTTGTTGGTACTTGGTATGACCAACAAAGCGACACAATCAATGGAAAAAAGTTTAAAAGTCTTCACTAATATAGAGAAAACAACGACAATTTCACTTCTTATGAACTCAAAAGAGTAAAAGAATGAGAAAAAGAATCAAAATGTAATAACATTGCATGCAATAACAACAATAAAAATTTTGCTCATGCACAAAATTTAAAAAGATCTAAATTTTCCTATTTAAAACCTAATTACATTATAATTAGAACTTAAGATTATAAAACAAAGTTTATAACCTAATTATATTGCAATTAGAACTCAAGGTAAAAAAAAAGAGATTAAGGGTATGTTTGACTTAATTGTAATTTTTTAGTTTATGTTTTTGTTTTAAATTTAATAAATATTTATTTAATTAAAATTTTAAATTTTTTATTTTAAATAACTTGTAAAAATTAGTTTTAGCTTTATGTGGTACCTTACTTTGTTGTAATTCCTTACCCATAGTCTCAAATTCCTAACTGTTTTTGTATCAAAGTCGTGTTCTTTTTGTACAACTCATGGAAATTAACAATAGTGTTGTGATTGTATCTCATCCTTCAATTTTGTTATTTAAGAGACAATACTATGAATTTTAGAGCTTTAATATGTAAATTTTGTTCAAGTCTCAACTATTGGACTTACCTGAGAATGGATATGTTGATTCAGATGAGAAGATGAGATTGAAAGAAAATAAGTAAAATGACTCTAAAGAAAGGATATAATGGAGGAAGAAGGACGTTCTGTTATTGACTAAACTTTTGGTGTTTTTCCACACTTATACAAGAAAGAGGCTAGGAGAATAAATAACATACAAGAACCTAAGTTAAGCGAAACCCTAGGTGTGGTAACTATAGTAGTTATGACTGCAAGTTTGCTGCGACCCTTTATGTGGAGATGGGGCTTGGGCTTTGTAGCAGAACTTCCTTGTACGATCTTTTATCACACATACGAGTTAATGCCTTGCTGAGATTACCAGTACCATCACATTCTTCTAGTAGTAGAGGATCGTCCTAAGCACCATCATCCTTATGACTCCCTTTCCCCTTATAGCTCCACTCATGGACATTTGCGCTATTAGCCTCCCTTAAACTATGTCGAGTTTCGAGGCAAAGTTTGTTGTGTAACGATGAGAGAGAAGCTTTGGACTGTGGTTTTGTGAAGATGTCTGCAAGTTGGCACTGAGAAGGAATGTGACGGGTAACTAGTAATCCCAGTGCAACACACTCTCATATATAACGATAATCGATCTTGATGTGTTTGGTACGCACATAAAAGATGGGGTTGACAGTCGTGTGAAGAGAACTGAGATTGTCACACAACGACATTGGTGGTGTAAAGATGGAGATGTCGCAATCTCGAAGTAGATAGGAGAAGCAAGTTAGCTCTACTGTGGTATGAGCCATTCCACGATACTCTGCTTCTGTACTGAAACGAGACACTATGGGTTGTTGCTTGGCACACCAAAAAATGAGGTTGCGTCTGAGAAAAGTACAGTAACCTGTGGTAGAGCGACGTGTGGTAGGAAAACCTCCCCAGTCTGACCAGAGAAGGCACAAAGATCAAGTGTAGAGTCTGTTGTAAATTGCATACCAAAGGCAAGTGTTCCTTTGATATAACACAAGATGCATTTGACTAATGATAAGCTAAAGAAAGTAGGGATTTGAGAAAATTATGCTCCAAAATTTACTGTGATGGCAATGTCAGGTCGAGTGAA
Source organism: Erythroxylum squamatum (assembly GCA_025629845.1). Lineage (NCBI taxonomy): Eukaryota > Viridiplantae > Streptophyta > Magnoliopsida > Malpighiales > Erythroxylaceae > Erythroxylum > Erythroxylum squamatum. Next base: position 225,514 of record JAOTBA010000176.1, read on the forward strand.
CGTGAGATATTGAAGCAATCCAATGAGAGTGTGGTAGTGGGTTGGATTATCGAGAGCAGAGATCTTGGCCAATTGAAAATTTTGGAGGACATCAGTGTATGTAGCGGCTTGCAATCGGTCATATCCGCCTTGTTTAGTATGGTGGAAGAGAAATGAGATTGAAGCAGCAGGAAACCACGATCATTATGTATAATTTCAACACCAAGGAAGTGATGTATTGATCCTAAATCTTTCATGGCAAATTCTATACGTAATAAATCAACAAAGTGATCAATGAGATTTTCATTAGTGCCAGTGACGAGCATGTTATCAACATATAAAATTAAAATAAGAATACCATACAAAGAATTTAGAACAAAGAGAGGTGAATATGCAAAACTACATTGAAAGCCAAATTTAAGAAGGAAGGTGCTAAAACGACCAAACCAGGTACGAGGGGTTTGTTTCAATCCATAGAGAGCACGATGAAGCTTGTAGACATGTGTTGGGGATAGCACATCACAAAATCTCAGTGGTTGTTCCATGTAGATGTCTTCAGTTATATGACCTTGGAGAAAAGCATTTTTGACGTTCAATTGACGAACCTACCAATTTTTGACAAGAACAACACTTAAAAGTAACCACACTGAACCTGGTTTAATGACGGGAGAGTATGTTTCATGAAAGTCGACTCCATCAATTTGATGAAATCCCTTGGCTACAAGACTGGCCTTAAGACATTCTAAAGAGCCATCAGCATGAAGTTTGGTCTTAAAGACACATTTGCATCCAATAAAATGTATGTGAGGTTGTTGCTCGACGAGTGTCCAAGTGTTAGTGTCTTGAAGGCCATAGAGCTCCTCAATCATGGCATTGTACCAACCTTCGTGATTGAGAATGGATTTGGTGGAGTTAGGAATTGACAAAATGTGACCATATGACATCATGAGTGCATATCTAGGGTTCGATTTGACTATGTCGGCGTGGCGACGAGTGATCATAGGATGCACTGGTGGTGGGGTTGGAGTGAACTGAGGACATGAAACGTCAGAAGATGAACAATTAAAGGAAATTAAGGGAGAATCATTAGAAATTGAAATAGATGTAGAGTTGGATGAGTGTTTGGGAGCAGATGGTGCCGCGACACTGGAGGACCTTGGGAGGACGTGTTTGACGGAAGGAGTTACAGTTACCGATGGTGAGGTTTTAGATGTTGTATTGTGGTGTGGTGGAGACCTCGTCGCTGAGGGCTCTGGTGAGTTGAGCGATGGCATCTCGAAGTTAGGTGGCGGGATGTTGGTGTTGTCGGTTGGTGTGGGTAGTATTGGAGGAAGCTGCATAATAGCAGCTAGAGAGGAATTTAATGTAGGTTCATGGTTAGTGAAAGGAATATCGTTGAGGAAGGCACTAGGAGGAGTGATGTTACGGTGAGAATTGTCCTTGTACAGAAAGATACTTTCATCAAACTTGACATGACGAGACACGATGATTTTCTAAGTTTGAGGTTGATTGCACTTGAATCCTTTTTGTCTCTCATCATAACCCACGAAAATACAAGGAACCAATTTTGGGTTGAATTTGTTTTTCTTAGGATCCCACACATAACGATAACATCTGCAACCCAAAACACGAAGAGAATCATAGTTAGGATGTTTTTCGTAAAGTTTGTAATATGGGGTTTCAGACCCTAAAGCTGAAGAGGGTAGTCTATTAATTAAATAACTGCAGTGGCAAAAGACTTGGTCCATAGGAAATTTGGAACACCACTCTGGAATATCATGGCCATGCCATGTTCGCGAATGAAGCGATGGCGTCGTTCTACGCAACCCATTTGTTATGATGTGTGGGGACAGGAAAGTTAGTGAAGGATTCTGACATTTTGAAAGTGAGCAGCTAGCTTCTGATTGATGAATTCCCCTCCATTATCTGAGTGAAACACTTTAATGCGTTTGTCAAATTGGTGAAGAACATATTGTTCAAAAGCAAGGAAAACATTGACGAAATCACTCTTCGTTTTCATTTGAGTAAACCACATATAACCAAAAAAATCATCGACAAACAGGGCATAATAATGAAAATTACCAATAGACGTACGAGGTGCAAGACCCCAAAGGTCACAATGAATCTTTGCAAAGGGTTCACTAGTATTATTTTCAGATAAATGAAAGGAATGTTTAGTAAATTTTCCTAAACAGCAACCAACACATAATTCTTTGTTTTTAACAAAAGACCCTATAAAAATAGAACCATTTCAAGCTAAAATTTGCAAACTAGAAAATTGAAGATGTTCGAGGTGTTGATGTCATATAATGTCACTAACAGACTTGGTGCGAGCAAGCAAAGCAGAGTGCGTTTTAGGGAGGATATAAAGTTCTCTTTTATGTTGTCCTATTAGAAGTGTCTTCCCGATTTGTCGCTCCTTCACACAAAAAAAGGTTGTCAGTAAATTCACAAGATGCATTATTTTGCATGGTGAGTTGCCAAATAGAGAGTAAATTTCGTGTTAGTTTCGGAACTAGTAAAACATCCTTAAGAAGTATCGTGTTCTTACCATCGCTAATAGGAATTTCACCAATACCTTGTATCTAAAGTGTAGAACCGTTTCCAACAACAACAATCATTACCAAAATATCTTTGAAAAGAGGAAAAAATCCCTGAGTTGTGAGACATATGGTTCAATGCACCGGTCTCTGAAATCCATTCAGTGTCTGGAAGCGAGGTGTCAAGAGTGAGGGCTGATAGCGCTTGAGGAATATCGAAGTTATTTGCTCCAGAATTATGTTGATAGTCCCAGCAAATCTTGGCAATGTGTCCTTGTTTCCCGCAGAGTTGGCACGTTTCATTCTTATACAACTCCCACTCTTTTAGAGTCATACGACAACATCCAAGTGGTGGTGGCTTGGACTAGCCGTGGTAGTCACCGCGTGAAGGACCACCCTACAGTTGACGTTGCTGCAGGAGCCGAGCAAGTCTGGCTAAGTCCTGCTGAGTGGAAGCTGGCTTGTTGAACAAGGAGCCAGTCGTAGGATAGAATCCTTTACCTTAAGACAAGAACTTGGGTTGTGTTGGATTAGAGACAGCAAAATTTTGATTGTTCGCCTTATCAAATCAGTAGTTTCATTGTACAACGAATGCACAGTTCGAGCCACCATTGTTTGAGAAATAAATATCCCTTTCCTCATAAACAGTAACTTGTGAAACACAATCAGTAAAAGTGGGCAAAGGTGGCTTTAACATGGATGCGATTAAATCTTTGTAATTTTGTCCAAGGCTCATCAACAGATAATAAACTTTATCTTTCTCTAAAACTGTCTTATTGATGGTTGCTAGTTTGTCACAAATTGACTTGTAAGATCGAAGGTGGTCGGTCATGGCTGTGGCGGACTCCTTTCGGAAGTAATTGAGTTGTTATCGGAGCGTGAACTCTCACTCCAATGATGAACTGGCAAATTCTTGTTTGAGAGCATCCCATAGTTCTTTGGACGTCTTGTCTCCGATGGCAAGACAAAGCAATTCAAGAGTCAACGTTGCGATCAAAAGGCCTCGCAGTGTTAGAATCGTTTACTGCTAGATGGTGAATTCTTCAATTTCTTCGACTTCCTTAGAATCGTCGATGACAGAAGAGGCATCATCTTTGATTGTTATGGTAGCTTGTCCTGTGCTAGAGACTTTGTTGGTTATTGTCTTGTAGCATTTTGGAGGTTGATTTTGTTCGATGAGAAAACCCCAGACCTTGTGACAAATGGCCATTCCTTTGACCTGTTCTTACCTTAAGATATAGGTATCTTGTCAGAGTTTGACTGTGACAAAATTTGAGAGATTGATCCTTGCGGAAGCATTGATGAGAAGGTTATTGGCAGACATGGTGATGTGCGTGAATCGAAGAGAATTTTGCGTTCACGCTTCCTACTCTGATACCATAAAGAAAGGAGATAATGGATAAATAAGGAAGTTTTGTTATTGATTAAACTTTTGGTGTTTTTCCACACTTATACAGAAGGAGGCTAGGATAATAAATAGCATACAAAAACCTAAACTAGGCGAAACCCTAGGCGCCGCAACTATAATAGTTACGGACTTACGGTTGCAAGTTTGTTGCGGCCCTTTATGTGGTGATGGGGCCAGGGTTTTGTAACAGAACTTCCTTGTACGATCTTGTATCACACATACGAGTTAATGCCTTGCTAAGATTACCGATACCATCACATTCTTCTAGTAGTAGAGGATCATCTTGAGTACCATCATCCTTATGACTCCCTTTCTCCTTATAGCTCCGCTCTTGGACATTTGCGCTATTAGACTTGAAGACTTTAATTTTTAATCATCAGGCTATTCATAAGACTACAACAATATCAATAACAATTTAGTGAAAGTCTCACTGATAAATAAAGTTTGAGAAGGTTCAGTAGTATGCAGCATTATCTCCTAACTAGTAGAGAGGTTGTTTCCGATATAATCACATGAAAAATAAATATATGAATATACATATTAAAATAATAAAATAGTAATAATTGAAAATAAAATAAAATAAAAAGAGACATAAAAAAGAAGAAAAATTAATAAATAAAAATGAATAAATAGAATGTATAAATAAAGAATACAATAAATATCAATAAGGTAAAGAGTAAAAAATTAAAGATAAAATAAGTTAATAAATACATAAACTAAAGAGTAGACAAGTATAAAAATAAATTAAACAAGTCATTACTAGCAAAAATTTAAGCTATGTAAGAAAATGTTTAGGTTAAATACCTAGACATAGAAGTACTAAGTATTAAAAATTTAGGTTAAATACAAGATATAAGACTCTAAGAAAAATGCTCAAAAGGCTTAAGAGAATAAGAATGACCTCTTTACGTGAGATGCTTTATTCGTATCCTAATACTAAAAGTTTTTTATAAAGGGTTATATCTTCGGTAAGTTTTCAGCATAACTATATCATTCTTGATCACTTCCTTCCAAATTTTCTTAGATTTTTTACAGTTTTTATGTACAATCAGCATGAAGGTTTTTATAAGACTATTTTCTTCAAAAATTACAATAATAATTATTGCTAAAAAAGCTTAGACGAAATTTACAAACGGCATCCCAAAGCTTTTCGAAGATAATTATATTGAAACTTCGATTTCTTTGTTGAGATTTCGAAACTTAACACATGAAAAGTGGAGAATTAGTGCAAGCTTTTTTTGTCTATAGTAGTTGGAATAGTAATTCAAATGAAGACTCTTAGAAGAGGTTTCAGATTAAACTATACATATAAAAGTATCGCGAAGTTTTACTCTAAAGTTTGATCATCTAGTAGTTGAAGAGTTTAAAGACTTGATTACAAACTCATTTGACGAAATGATGGGGTCATTGCAATCCAATGAAGCAAAACTTAAACATGCTAGCTAGATGACAAGAATGAAGAAAAAGTTGTCACTCCTCGACTTATATGCAGTGTAAGAGGCACCTTCACCACATGTCAATCGTAAGGCACCAACTGCCGCTCCTTTACGCATCTGGGGCATCTTCAATAAGGTCAAGCTTTAGAGTCTGACCTTAATTATATATATATACAGACAAATGCTCCAGCTTAATTTATTATCGAAACTACTGTGATTGTGACCATTTTTAGGGTTATGTATACAGAAGAAGTAATATATAATTGTCAAACGCCATCCAATTGATAACTATTTAATTATTTAGTTTACAAGCAAAACATTTTTCGATTTTGTTATTTTGCTACAAATTAAGAAATTCGGATTACTAAAATCTCGTCCTAAAGTTCGCACGGTATTTAATAATGAGACACGATAGTTATTTTTTCATTATATTAAACTGAGATATCATTAAATTTGGACTAACCCGACTTTATTTTTCCATCGTCGATCTCTAGATCGGTCCAATGTTTGGTAAGGGTACGTCAATAGAGTTGAAAACTATTTAAGACAATAGCGTTTTTCTTAACTATTTTAATATAATTACTAATTACCCAAAAAAAATTCCTCTGTCAAATAATTAACTACATTAATTTAAAAAGTCGAAAGTAAGCTGGTTTTGTAATATAAAATTAAAAGTTTATTCATTTGATTGATATTTTTATTAGTCTTCAATTAATATTGTAAAGGTTTGATATTTTAAATATAGTTTACCTTTTTTAAAAACTAAAATAAATATTTTTCTTATAAATAATTTTATATTTTTACTTGTTTAATTATTTATATCAATACAATAGAATAAATTTTATTAATAAATAAAATATTATGTAAGAGAAATTAAAGTAAAATTGCTTATGTAATTTGCATTTTTTTTATCTAATATTTAAGTAATTTAGATAAAAATTACTTAAATATTACACAAGTAATATTTTATTTGTGTAATATTCCATTGGAATACTTAAATATTCCAATGGTATGCCGGCGAAGACCACCACTAGCGAAAACAGGCACGAATGGATCTGGACTCCGTTTGAAATTTGATTTATATTCAAGAAATGGCTGATTGGGACTCTTTCACATTCGGTTCTTGATCCTGGGAATGAATAATACACAAGTGGGGTCTTTTCTTTTGACTTCTTGGGTCTATAATGGGTGGTTTTTGAATAATTGCCTTTGTAGTTTTACCTGAGTGTTCGGATAGAAGTTTGATTGAATCTCTTTGCATTGGTTTAATTATAAACTCGAGTTTGGGTTATATATTCAACAATTGTGTGCTAAGTTTGATCGTGTCTTGGTTAGAAAAATAAATCACATTGAAGATTTTAGTTCTTTCATTTAGTTTGTGAAAATGGAGTCCCTTCACGTAATCATAATTATGAAACAACAACAACATAACATAACAATAACAGCAAAAGAAAATAGTACAAGCCAACAATAGAATACTATGGGACAATAGCAAAACCCACTTTGCTGGCTGCTGTGCTCAATGTTTGTACTTAGGAGATAGAAGAGCAATCAGCTCAGGATCCGTTTCAAACCTAGCCATCTCTTCCCGTAACAAAGTGATCCACGCCTCTATCCCACCACCTTCCTT
>JAOTBA010000176.1:245219-261521 GCA_025629845.1 Erythroxylum squamatum
CGGGGCAAGCCTCGTGCTTGGAAGCTTAAGTCCTTAAATATGGAAGTTGATGATACTAAAGGTAGAAACGAGCAAGATAAGATGAATTCAGAGTATGAAGAGTTCTTGAGGGATTTAGAAGAGAACCCTGAGTTGAGGTTCAACATATCATTGTACCGTAACAAGGGATATCAACCATCGGAGATGGCATCTACAACAGATGGGGAAGATGTTCCTTCTATTCCTCTAGATGAGTTACTTGCTGATCTTGATATAACTGATGCAGAAGATAATGGTGATGACAATGATGACGATGGCATGAGGGAGTAATCCTTACTTGGAATTTGCTTATCTGATTTGCAGTTCAGTTGATTGTGTGATGTTGCTTTTCATGCTGTTGCCTTTTCTTTTCCGAGTTCTTTCTGCTATACTCGTTATTAAGTTATACAATTGGTATCTTTTTCTTCTTTAATTGTGATTATACAATAGATTATGGTGTAATCATTTCATATATTTTATCAAAATAAATATAAAAAGATTTTTTAAAAATGATAATGTTTTAAGCACAATTTTAGCAACTTTATTGATAATTAATTTAAATATATTAAATATATAAATACAATGTTAAATTAAATCATAATTTTTATTAAAAATTAAATAATATATATTTAAAAGATAGTAAATCAGATTATGAAAAACAAAAACAAGACAAGCAAACAAAATTTTTTCTTGGATTTGAAAATAAAAATAGAAAACATTCCTAAATTTTAGTTTGATTTTTAATTTTAAATTTAATTTATTTTAACAATTATTCTTATTAAAAATCAATCAATTTAATAATTATTAAATTAATTTTTATAAATTAAGATAAATAAATTAATTTTTATATAATAATTTTTAAATTAAACTTGAATTTTTTTATAAGTAAGGACAATCATATTTTATATTCTTTACTTTTATTTAAACTTTAGTTAATCTGATATCGAGTTGATATCAACATAACTTTTTAAATTTTAAACTATAAATCGGAATTAGATTCTTTAGTTAATTGGCTATATCGAGCTAGACTTAGTCCTAGTCCGATCTATTATCAATATATCATCCATAAAAATATATAATATTATAGGTGCACTAATTAAATATTACTAGCATAAATACTTAATTTACATCTTTTAACTTGAGTCATAATAATAATTTCAGATAATTATAATAAATTGTTAATTTTTAAATTAATATAATCAAAGTCAACATAATATTTAGTGAACAAAATTCTTCAATATATACAATCTTATTTTTGTAGTTTTATGTAATCTTTTAGTTATAAAGGAATAACTTTACCGATTATTTCAAGACTGTTTATTTTTAAATTGATATAATTGTATCAACAACAATTAATTGATGAACATTTCGGGTTAATATTATACATATTTTATTTTTATTTAAAATTAAAAGAAATAGTCATATTACCTTTTTATAATTAATTAATAATCGAAAGAGAAATATGTTTCACCCTCTCACATAAATAACTAACAGGTACTCCATTTCTGAGTTCGCAAGCTTCTTGAGAAAATGGCGAGTGAGATTCTGGTCTTCCAACTGAGCACCGGGGCTAAGATACCGTCGGTAGGAATCGGAACGTGGCAGGCGGAATCCGGCTTCATCGGCGCAGCTGTCGATTTCGCCGTCAAGGTTTTCTGATCTCTCTGTTTTTTTTTTCCAATTTGCTATCGTAAGTTACAGTGTTTCGTGTTGTTGAGCGGTAAAAACTGATTGTGCAATGCAGAACGGATACCGCCATATCGATTTTGCGAAAGTCTACAACAACGAGAAAGAGGTAAAATATTTAGCTGCATTATCGTATAAAACAGTGATCGGAATTTACTTTGAAGTTTTTTTTCCTTATCCGTTTGATGATTATGGGTATTTAGTATAATTTGATCACATGATCGGTGTAGACTGGTACGGTTTTGAAGAAGCTGTTCGACGGTGAGTTGAAGCGTGAAGATATGTTCATTACTTCCAAGCTCTGGTTTGTTTATTCACTATTTATTCGACTTATTTCTTATCATATAAAATGATGATTTGCTCATGTGTTTAGTGTTTAATTTGAGTCCGGTTTGATTCAAACAACAGGAGCAAAGATCACGCACCAGAAGATGTACCGATGGCATTGGAAGGAACTTTGCGAGACTTGCAACTTGATTATATTGATCTGTACCTGGCAAGTATAGTTTCCTGAAAGGATAGTGTTTAGCAAATTCAAGGTATGATGGATAAATTCGAGGTTTGATTTTGCAGATCCACTGGCCAGTTCGTGAAGAAGGGATCAACTGGGTTGAACCCTGAGAAATTCGTGAATCCAGATATTCCTGGCACATGGAGGGCACTCGAAGCACTCTATGATGCTGGGAAAGCTCGAGCTATTGGTGTGAGCAACTCATCAAAGAAACTCGGGGATTTGCTTGAACAGGCACGTGTGCCTCCTGCTGTGAATCAAGTGGAGTGTCACCTTCATCGGAACAAGCCAAGCTTCGAGCCTTTTGCAAATCCAGGGGAGTTCACCTTTCTGTAAGTAGGAAAAAGAAAAACTAACGAGCTTTTGAGTTGATAAAGCAAATCATTTCTTGATATGAAATCTTGTTATAGGGATACTCACCTCTTGGATCACCAGGCACTACATGGTTCAAAAGTGACGTTCTATACTAAACATGTGGCTGAGAAATTGGGGAAAACTCCTGCTCAGGTTGCCCTCCGTTGGGGCTTGCAAATGGAATCCAGATCTCCTGTTTAATTTTATTGTGTTTTATTGTGTCTAGTAAATTTCAGCCATTTATTAGTGCGGATTTCATGCGGGTCTCATGTGGATCCCACATGAGTCCCACGAAATAAATGGCTGAGATTTCATAAGATAGAATGAGACAGAGTAAAATTGGACAGAAGATCTAGACTCTTGCAAATGGGTCATAGTATGCTCCCTTGCTCCCTAAAAGTACGCATGAAACAAGGATTAAAGAAAATTTTTGTCTTTGGGATGGTCTATTCTCCTAAGGACTTGTTTGCCAAGTTTTCTGAAATTGATCAGGCAAGTTACTTCTTCTAATTACACTCACTTTATTTTATCTTTATTTTTTATACCGTTTTTATTTTAATATTAATGAAATATTCCTAATTACACTCACTTTAAAATTATAAAAATGATAGTATAAATAAAGATGAGAGTTTATTTAGGTTTATTATGTAGAAAAAAGAGAAGAACATAAGAAAGAAGAAGTTATTGATTGCAAGTTTCTAAATAATTTTCTTCAAAATGACAAATTTGCTTTGTCCAGTATAAATAGGTAGGTGTTATTTTTGAAAAAGATAAAAATATTTTAAATTTTGATTTAAAAGTGAAATTTTGATATTTTGGTATTTATTAAATGAACGACATAAGCTCACATTCTATATTCTTAACATTTAATATCAAATAGTCGTATCATTTGTACGAATTTTATTTAATTGTAATATCACATAAAATAAATTCATGATTTGTATATCAAAAATTGATAAAATTTTAATTATTTTAAGATTTAGAGTACTATTAATATTATTTTAAGATATTTAAATATAACATAATATCATAAATAACCATACAAATTTAACTTTACTTTTATAACAGGGACTATTGCTTAAACCCAGAGAGGCCAAATCCATTTGGAAGTTTGTAGCTATTTCTTCTAATGCATGTGAAACTCATAGTGACTGACTTTGTACCTAATTTTACAGGGAAGACTCCTAACAGGGACTATGTTGGTCCATGAGAAGTTCGGTCCATATAGAAACATTGGCGATAGAAGCCCAATTTGATTGGTTATCAAAATTGAGTCTGAATTTTCCCAAAACCCTAAAACCCTAACCTTTTAAATTCAAACCCCTAAACCCTTCCCATAAGCCCTAAAACGGCACAAAACCGAGACCCTCGGTTCGTCTCTTCTCAACGCAACACACGGACACAGTCATGGCCTTCAATTCCATGCTTCGCAAGGCCTCTTCTGCCCTACTTCCTCTCGCAATCCGATCTTCTAGAACCTTCCAAAGGTCAATTCCCGCCGTTCTCTGCATCGATAAGCACGGTCTTGTTGCTAACCAAAGCTTCCTCCCACTTTCTCGGTTCTCAACTGATGCTGCCCTGAAACAGAGCTCCGATGATCGTCTGATTCAAGTCCTAGACAGCGAGATTGAATGCGCTGAGGAGCCCCATGATGTGAGTACATGCCCGGTTCTTTTATTTTCATGGTTCTTTTATATATAGGTCCTGCTTTTATAAAGTTGGTTTCTTTGCTTTTTACCTTAAGTTCGATTAGTTCATTTATGAAATTATTATGGAAATTTATTTTTACATGATTTTCATTTGGTTACCGAATTTGAACACGACAATTGCAAGACAAAGTGGGGGGATTCAACTCAAGAGGTTTTTATGTTTTTGATAATTACTCAAGACTTGATAACGTTATAATGAGATTACAATTCAACAATCATCAACAGGTGGAGAGTGTTCCGGATGGATTTCCCTTCGAAATCGAAGATATCCTTGGAGAGAGAACCGTATTGTTGAAAAGAAAGTACCTTGACGAGACTATCAAAGTAGAAGTTGATATGCCTAACGTAGAAGTTGAAGAGGGTAATGAAGATGATGATAATACTGAATCCAATGCCCCACCTAGTGTTCCATTGGTTGTGACAATTTCTAAGGATAACAGTAGTAAGTTTTTGGAGATTGGTGTCACTGCTTTCCCTGATGAGATCTCTATCGATAGCTTGGCAATTAAGGACTCGAGTATTTCCGAAGATCAACTTGCGTATGAAGGCCCTGACTTTAAGTAAGTTCTGTGATATGAATTGCCTGATTGTAATATGAATTACCTGGTTTTAAGTAAGCTTATGATATGGATTGCCTGAAAGTTTGCGATTGTTGGCTTCTGCTAATGCATTTTCGGGTTTCGATTTGGTAGTGATTTGGATGAGAATTTGCAGAAGGCTTTTCACAAGTATCTTGAGATTAGAGGGATCAAACCTAGCACTACAAACTTTTTGTTGGAGTACATGACCGAGAAGGACAACAGAGAATACTTGAAATGGTTGAATAACGTCAAGGATTTTGTGGGGAAGAAGGCCTAAGCTTTTATACGGTGGCAGTGGTTGGAACCACCTCTTCGGCTGTTTTCTTTTGTAGTGTTTACCATCCACATTGTGTATCATGAACAAGCATTGAAACTCATGAGCAATCTTTAACTGATTATTTAATAAACTTTCAAAATGGCATGTACTCTTTTGGATCTAAACTACTCAAAGAACTGTTCTTGATATGTTGCCTATACATTTCTTCTCATGCCAGTAAAACACAAGGCAGTAGGTATGCATGAATTTCGATTTGATGTTAATATATTATTATTTATTATATTAAATTATGAGTATAACAATGAACTTTCATTTCTTAAAGTTTCTTAAATAAAAATATTATAAAATTAAGAATTAACTTATGACCAAGGAATTTATTTTAATTTAATGTGAATTTTTAAGGTCAATCTATTGCTTTAGCTATTTTTAAAATGTATTTTAGGTTGAAAAAGTAAGTTTTAGATAATGACTTATTTTATTTTTTATATAAGTGTCCAATTTTTTAAAAAAGTTTAATTAAGTTCCAATTTTCTAGCATGTGACATACAAAAAATAATAAAATGTTATTAAAGTCCTTTACAATGTATTTCTATTTTTAATGGTAAGGTGACATGAGCTTCTGGATCCCAACAGAAGCTGTCCAGGCCCAAGCGTGGCTCATTCTTACAGGCCCATAGTTCTGAGAGCGCCCAATGCCCAAAACGAGGAAGTTACAACCTAAGAAAAGCAGAGTTACGCAAATGAGCATCTTATTCAAACTGCCATTGAAGCTAAGCTAAGTCAACGGTAAGAGACACAGGATAGGAGGAATCTCTCTCCCAATGAATGGGGTTCCCTATAAGTTCCAATCTCAATCTCCGATGTCTGTCCCCTTCTTCTACGCCGTGTTTTACGCGGTTCCAAAACCCTAAACCTAACTCTCCTCTTCTTCATTTTCTTTCTACCTTCACTCATCATCCTCCTCCTTCCACCAACCTCAAGGTAGGCCATATCCCACCTTCCTTTCTTTTTCATTTTTTTTAATAATCATATGATAATGATGTTGTCGTGAAGTGTATTGGAGTGGAGTGTTATTTAAGTGGATTGGTTGTTTATTTATTCTTGTTTTTCTAATCACTGATTTATAGATGTCGTGCTCTGGTGTTTCGCGGCTTAGTTTTGTTTCCGTGAAGGCCCAGATGGCCACGGAGGAGAAGTCCATTTCTGGGGACAGGATGCTTGTTCGTTCTCATCTCAAATCTCTTGTGTTTGGTTACTTGGATAACCTTGGCTTGAAGTTTGGATTAATTGTTCAAAGCGCCTTCTTTTTTGTGCATTAGGTGTTTGTGCCTCCTCATCCGTTGATCAAGCACTGGGTTTCGGTTCTCAGAAATGAACAAACTCCCTGCCCCATTTTTAGTATGTGATGTGTACGAATTTTTGAATTTATGTGTTATTACACGGGTTTATATTAGTTTGTACAAGAATGTGCGCTGGGAGAGGTTTTTAGTTGACGAATGGTTTTGTTTGTTAAAATTCATGCTTTCGATGACAGAAAATGCTCTGGCTGAGTTGGGGAGGTTACTTATGTACGAAGCTTCAAGGGATTGGCTGGTATGTTATTATGGTCTCTTATCAATTCTTGCCTTTGATTATGTCTTGTACACTTACTTGTTTTGCTGCCAGCCTACTGTAACCGGTGAGATACAATCACCAATGGGTGTTGCCTCGGTTGAATTCATCGATCCAAGGGAGCCTGTGGCGGTCAGTTGATAGTTACAAATGATAAATCATTATTTTTTTATTTTATCCAGATGTTGACATGTGTTGTAGCTTCTAATTTGCTACTCCTTCGTACTGTAATCGCACTAACATTTTCCTTCTTTTATTTACAGGTTATTCCCATCTTGAGAGCTGGTCTAGCTCTTGCAGAACACGCATCTAGTATCTTGCCAGCCACAAAAACTTATCATCTAGGTATGTTTTGTTCACCATGCAAAGTAGAAGAGAGGGTTATGCTCATTGTGTAATCATAGTCTTCTGAATGTACTTTCCCTAGATAGGGTGGTGTTTGATGAAGTCAAAACTGTTTATCACAGAATTAACAGAGGGAAGGGATCATACTTGTCAGACAAGGGAGGTCTCTTCATTATTTTTATTTCAGTAATAATGAATTTTTTCATATCAGAATATTAATATTAATCAAGGACTTACTCCTGAGAACGTTATTGAGTTCCCTACATTTTTACAGACTTACATAGGGATCTTCTTTATTTAACTAATCAGTGATAGAGGAATTGTTTCTTTTTGTCTCCTTTTGGCTTTTATTTTCCATGTTGGTCTGTCATTTCCATTTTCCTATTTTTTCTTAATAGTTTTCTTCGAGTAAGAATACTTGAGCAACAAAGGTAATGAAATTCCATCCCTTTATTGGAAATTAAGGTGTTAGCAGGGACGAGGAGACACTTCAGCCAACAGTTTATCTAAACAAGTAAGATCTCTATTGGAGAAATTTGCTCAATTTAGCTCCAGCTAATGTTGCTGAATTGTTCATAGTTTCAACAATTTTTGGGTCTAACCTACTAATTTAGGTAAAAAATAGAGCTTTCATTATTGTAATTGTTCATTCTTATTTAGTTTTAGATTTGTTTGATATGCAGCATGGCCTTAGTGTTTAATGCTTTCTAATTATAGTATTCAAAGGCGCTTCTATGACATTTACCTGTTCTCCCAATAGGTTACCTGATAAGTTTCCTGAAGGTTCTCGGATTTTTGTGGTAGATCCTATGCTAGCAACAGGTAGGATCTCTCTAACTTGCTACCCGATATCTTACAATATCATGGTGTTTATCTTTTGCTACATTCTTTTAAATTCTTGCAAATACAAGGAAGCTCAGGATGTCGTTCTAGCAGATCTTTAGTTTGGATTACAAATGAAGAAGCTTACATTGTGATGCCATGTGTGAATTATTCTGTTATGATGGAATAAGTGGAAATGGATTGTCAAGACTCTAGACTTAACAATGGAACTATTTTAAGACTGAGGCATAATTGACATGTTTCAGGCTTTGATGTGTCATCTAATTAATTTGATGCAAAAATGCTTGTTAAGTGAAGTGCATACTATCTTGGATCAAAATCAGATTTCTCTGACCCTGTAAAATTTTCAGAAAAATTTGTTTCTTGCATTTAGCATAAGGTTGCAACATGGTGAACTCAAAATTTAGATCTTGTTCTAAAAATTGTCTGATCTAAAATACCAAAAAGCTGTTCCTGTTTCCTCAATGTTTTTAACACTTATGTTATATTCCAGGGCGCCTGCTTCTGTCAAATTATAGGAAGAACTGTGACAAAAGTGTGCTATTAAATAATGTCTAAAATGTTGACTTCAATCTTTTCCTTTTAACTGTTTCACAAACATTATCTTCTTTTTTCATGTTAAAGAGAAAGCATTCATTTCTCAGATTGTTATTTCTCTTGGTAATCATTTTCTGATACTACCTTCTGGATATACATGTTTTGAGGCAAATTTGCTTGATTTTAGGTGGCACAATAGTCGCAGCTCTTGACCTTGTTACGGAACGTGGGGTAGATAGCAAACAAATCAAAGTGGTAAGTTGGCATAAGTTCTCTGTAGGCCTGTATGTTTTTTGTTTCTTCTTCAGCAATTTAAACGTTTGAATTCATGTATGCAGTTCTTAAATGGTACTTTTTGTTGCTTGATATTTATGAAAAGCATGAAATTCTATTGTGTCATGAGATGTTCCTGTTTAGATGGATTGCAAACATACCCAATGTTTTGGTATAACGCAAACAACCCAATTTTTTGGTATAAGAGTGGGATTTAAATAATTCTAATGCTACTTAATTGTTTCTTGAAAAGGGTCATCTATTGTGTTGAATTTGAAAGATTATCAGCTTTGTAAAACACATGAAAATATTATTCTTCAATTTATAATTGCACCTCATGTAGCATATTGTGATCTGTTCTTCATACTCCTCAGACTCGGCTCAGTTGGTTTCTCCTGGTGCTGTCTGTTAGTTTTTGTTTGAGATGGATCAAGTTCTGGTTTTCTTTTTCTCCTATTTTATTTGCTTGCCAAGAACATAAAGTTGCGAAAGGATAGAAGGTCAATTAATTAAAAATTTACCATAACACGTGGAACAGTCTTTTGGGATGAACATTTAACCCCTTCGATCTGCAAGACTAACCTTATTTAGTAAAACAATAGATTTCTGCTGTTGCTGCTCCTCCAGCCCTTCAAAAGCTCAGTGAAAAGTTCCCTGGGTATGGCATTTCTAAACTAGTTCCCGATAAAGTAGATACGCATTTTGCTGAGCTTTTACTAATTATTTCTTTTCGTTTGACTTTACAGGCTTCATGTTTACACAGGAATTATTGATCCTACAGTAAACAATAAAGGGTGAGTTCTGCTTTTGCCATAGATGTGTAGAAACAATTAGATCTTAATTTGACCTGCAAAATGGGACCTCCCCTTTTCAGGTTTATCGTTCCTGGACTAGGGGACGCTGGAGATCGGAGCTTTGGCACGTAAGTATATTTTGTGGATGATCCGACAATCATGATGCAGTAGCATGCAATTTTGATATATTGAGCCTACAAGCAATCTCAGAAGCTGGCGAAGTTTTCAGTTCTGGACAGGATCTTGTGTGGAAGGATTATGCTGGGAAATATCATTCTTTTGGCATTGGGAATCAGGAGCCACTGTCTGAACATAGTTTCCCATCATATTGTCAACTATTTAACATTAAAAGTACCTCTTGTGCCGTAAGTACAATCATCTGAAGACGATTGCAAGAATTCTAAACTCTTATTATGCAATTATTGATAAATTTGATGTCAAGATTTTCTGAGAAAGTATCAGCTGATTTGGAAGAGACTTGCTCTTTGGTTAGTTTCATTTTACAACTTGGAAAGATGTATAACAAGGGATTAGACAGAAGTTTTCCAGATCTGAGAATAGAAGGACCAAAGGAAAGAAGGAAAAAAGGACAGAAAGTGAGGTGACGCAAAAGTAGGGATGCATTTAATCCTGAAGTTGATGATGATATTAATTAAAATAATATTAATCAATATAAATATAAAGATTATACATATATAGACAAAAGAAGAAGGTAGAAAATAAAATAATATGTCATATTTAATAAATAAAATTAATTTTTATGATACAAAACAAAAGATAGTATTAAAAGAGGGTTAGGTTTATACCGAACGAAGAAGTTGAAATCAACATGCGCTGCCTCCGGTGCCGCCTCCTCCTCCCATATCACCCCCATGGGTTGCGATACCACCGTGAGTATGATGATGATGATTAAAGCCAGAGCTGCCTCCGCCGCCGCTTCCAAAGTTTCCAAAAGTACAACTCAGGAGAACGGACACAACAGCAAAACAAACAAATACTACGATGAAGATTACCCAGATTTCCATAATGTCTTAAAACTCGCTTATACCATTTCTAGTCTTGGATCTAGCTTCTTGCTTTTATAGTTATGCATTTCTGACTAGTCTTTCAATTTCAGTCCAACATTACTTTGATACGTAAGTCCTTAACCACGTTAGCGTGTGGAAAAGTTCAAGCTTCAAGATAGTATGATCTTTATAATGAATTGAAATCCTACTTTTCCACAAATTGTTAGAATAAGACGCATTTTATTATAATGTTTGAAGTTAAGGTTGATGTTTATAATAATTATACAATATAATATAATGTGAAATACTATTTTTAAAACATTAAAAAAATGATCTAAAATAGTATTCGATATTAACCATCACTAGAATCAAATCCGGTATCGATGTTGGTATAATATTCATAATATTATTTACGATAGAATATAGAAAAGACCCTAATATTGTAAAGCGTTCAAATTGAATTCTAACATTTTCAAATCATTCAAAACATAACTTAACTGAATGAAAAATTTAATGAGATTAACTCTCCGTCGGTTAAACGTTAAGTTGACATTTACATGACATTATTATTTATTTTTAAATAAAAAAGTTGATCCTATTACAACTTTAGAAGTGAGATCTACGGTCTAGAATATATAAATATGGACCTCATTGTCAGGTGATAACTGAGATGCATTGTCTGAAATATATAAACCAGTTGGCTCTACTGCTAGAACCAGTGTTTAGTGTTTCGTACCGTTCCGGCCGGAAACCGGTACCGAAACGGTCATAAAAATACCGGTGATGAATTCTGGTCGGTACCACTAATACCGGATTATTCCGGGGTCGTTCCGTAAAAAATAAGTTGTTGAGGACTATTTTGTAAAAAAAAAATAATTAAAACCTAATTTTATCCCCCACTCCCACCCCCGACGCCGACTCTCCCTCTGGCCTCTCCTCGTCTTCTTCAGATCTTCTCTCCCTTCAGACGTCCCGACTCCCGTCGCCTCCGGTCTGCCTCGCCGCCTGCTTCGCGTCGCCTCCGGCGTCCGGCCTTCTCCTCGTCGCCTTGCCTCCCCTCCGGCCTTCTCCATCTCGCCTCGCCTCGACTGCCTCGGCCCTCGCCTCACCTCGCCTCCGGCCTTCTCCTCCTCGCCTCGCCTCGACTGCCTCACCTCACCTCGCCTCCGTCCGGCCGGCCTTCTCCGTCGTCCTCCTCGCACACCGCAGACCGTCGGCAGCCGCACACCGCACACCGTCACCCACTGAACCGACGTCGACCCAGATTTGGTGAAGACCGATCGAAATTTTTTTGGTTTAATTTTTAATGGCATTTTGAAATTTATGATTGTTTGATTGTGTTGGTTGTTGGATGATGGTAGATTTGGGGTAAAAAATTAGTGTTGTTGTGCTGGAATTGGGGAAAATTTTGAGGTTGATTTCGGTGTTAGATTTGGGGAAAATTGTGAATGTTGAAGTGTGAATGTTGATTTCGGTATAGCAAAATGAAGTGTGAATGTTGAAGTCTTGAAAGATTGTTTTCGGTTGGCATATTGCATTTTGCAAATGGATTGGTCATTTGGTCCGAATCCGACTGGAAATTGGAATGGTGATTGTGATTTAGTAGATTTTAAAGTATTAATATTGAATTATTGAATTATTGATGAATGACATTGAATTTGAGTTTGTGCAATTGCATTTGAGATTGAGTTTGATAATTAAAATTCAAGCAACATTTAAACCTAATTGTAAATTAATAATTAAATATAAAATTGTAAAATTGATAATCAAAATTAGTAAAATTGAAAATGTTTAAATTATTAATTAATAATCATTTATAGAAATTGTCAGCAATCATGTTAAAGTAGCCCGTGATCCAAGAGAAGTAAGCAAATCCTGCTTTGCTTCTTCTGCCATTTTGCGAACACCATCTAACGGAAGAGGTACAAGACGTCTTTTCTTGACATTTACTAATTCGTGTTCCAATCTGGTCGTTGTCGGAAAATCAGTGGAAGGATCCATGGAAGTGACTAGTCATCCCTTGATTGCATTATTTGTTTCCAATCATTTTAGTTACATCATTAGCATTCAGTTCTTGGGGGCTGTTCAATAGCTTAAACCTTTACACGTCTCTTAGGACCTAATTTTGAGGACGAGCATTAACTTTCAGCTGTCGTAGCTGACAACCCCACGAAACAAATTTTAGCAGGCTTATCCTCCGCACTCCTTGTCCAACTGATTTATACGTGCAGGATGTATTTCAAGTCAATTGGCAAATGAATAATTGTTATGTAATTAATCGTAATGTTTCAATACTTCAGATGTGTAAATGTTAACGGGATGGACAAGTAATGATTAATAAGCTGAAAGACAATCTTCTGTCATCTATCTTTACAAGACAATACACACATTTGTTGTCCCGTTTCAGTGATGGCCTAAAGCAAAATGTCTCAAACGTGAAACCTCCGGGATTGAGTATTTGATTTGTAAAATGTTTAACAGCCCAAAGAAATTGAAAGAAAGCACGAAACTGAACTAATAAATCTGAATCCATACATTTCTTCAACATCTGGACTACGAAATGAAGGGCAATAAAATCAACTCCGTACATGTCTTCACAATCTTGTTTACTGTTTACAAAATGAAAAGCAGCAAAACCAACTCCAAACACTAGAGATTATTTAGCACCATAAACGATACTTATCTTTATTTCTGACATCTCTATCTAAATAAGCCAATTTACATAACTTGTGAAAGAATGTAAATAGAAACAGAACAATAGAGGATCGACCGTATAAAAATGAAACGACCTCGCAATCCGACCAGAAATACCAGAGATGATATAGCAACTTGGCAAGAAACACTACCATCCCTGAAGAAAAAAATTTCCATAAAACCATTGAAGATATTAAGAAACCGGTACTTTCAGTTCTTGGTTTGACTCCTGGAAGACCATGATTAAAAAGCTTCAAACTTTACAGGACCTTCAGACCTCTCGCAAGATGCAACTAATTACGTGTATGAAAAGCAGCAAAGCCTTGTCTTATAATGAAATTTTCAAAATCCAAAAACCGATTCCAAATCTTTGTAGAAGTGCTCGTAATTACATCTGGTAATGGAAGCCTCTCATAAAACTTAGGCCCATGACTAAATACTTGTGCCAAGAAGTTTCAGAGACAAAACAACTCTGAACAACAACTTCAATAACGATCACGGGGACGTTGATGAGACGCCATTTCCCTGCAAATATTTCAGCTCCAAAGATACCTGCCTTTCAATCCTAAGCTGACGACGAAAGTTCTCTATAAATATTTCAGTCCTCTTATCAATATCATCTTCTGATGGATAGCTGATAGTTCTGCACAGCCCATTCGGTGTAGAAACCGAGTATTCTGATTCAACGTCATCAGTGCATGCCCTTAAGCCCGGTCTGTCCCTGAAGCTAAGCCTATACCTCCTGGAAGAAACTGTACCTGTCATGGAAGCTAGACGCCAACGATTCACTTCAAAGCTGAGTAAGATTTTTACTTTGTTCACTATTCGCCGGAGGCGACCAAGTACAGACCAACTGTCCTTACCCATGATAAAGAATTATGTTGATGACAAAGATACGAGCTTGGTTAGACGTATATATAGTTGTGTAACCGCAACGTAAGAGCAAGCAACAGAAAATTCAGGAAATTGCTAGGTAACTTTCAGGAAAGAATAATCCATATCAAATTGGATAACCGTGTTACGGTCAACAGTTGAATGGTTCCATTTTAGTGTAGTTTGTTTTTTTTGGGAACTTATTTTCTGAAAAGTAACATCCAGGTAAATGAGAACTGCGCCTGTTCAACTGATAAAAAAGAGCACAAGTTATGCTGATATTTGCCTTTTTATATATATATATATATTCAGTGTCTTGAAGCTAAAGCTCTAGAATCAAGAAACTTGGAAAAGAAGAGTGATGTTAAGCATAGAAATAACTCCTTAATTTTTAGAGAAACCCACTTAGGTGGAGCCGTGTGATTGGATGGATACGGTTCAGAATCCATGTTATGGATATTGGGACCAATTGAACTCTGCAGAGACTTATTCAATAATCTTCGATGCTGCATTTGCTTTGTAGCTTCATCTGAGGATTCCCGTCAATTTGGTTGACACGGAAAAAGAGCTGGGAAATTTTAAAAACTTGCACACAAAGTTTAGTTTGGACAAAAAGGTTTGCTTAGATTAGAAGGCAGAGCAGGAACAAGATTATTACACATTATTAATATAACAAAAATGAAAAGGACAAAAACCAACCTTCTCTACCTGATTTCTTTATCAATTATTTGTTAATCTACTCTTCAATTTCATGTGTTGGTTTCAAATCAAGAAATTTAACTAGTATAAATGGTTTAAGTGAGAATCATATATTACAAATTTGAACTTTATGCTAAGCTACAAATGTTTCCCTTGAAAAGCCAATAAAAGTTTAGCCTTAATAATATTATTAAAGGTATTATTAAGTTACCGGAATAATTCTAAGCAATTCAATTAGTAGAATGGGCTCCTCCATAACCCATTCACTTAAAGGCAGAGTTTAGGACTTTAGTTCGTTCAGGAATGGGTCGATGAGTATAATTTCAAGTCCTTTGGGTCCTTAGCTTTCTGGACTTGTCCCACTCAAGTGTTTTGTCATGTCAACTTTAATGAGGCCCAGCATCGTGTGCGTACAGATAAGTACCCGTACCGAGAGAGCCGATTGCGACAACTCTTCTGGAGAACTTATCTTCTCTTCCTGTATAGTTACAAGGCCAGACTCACATACGTACAGGTTGAAGTTGCATACAATTTGAATCTTTAATCTGTTCGTATAATTATTAAAAGAATTTAGATATTACAAATACAATTCACAAGTGTTAGAAGAATATAAATATTATTCACAAAATATTTAGATGATGATAAGTAATCTATAATGCAAAAGTATGTATTATAGTATGTCGTAATTAGAACAAATTGAAATATATATATATATAGTTATAATTAGTTTGATTCACCTACAAATACTCAAACATCTTCTTGTTTCATTTATCAAGAAAAATTTAAACATTTGAGAATAGAGTATACGAGGATCTCAATCTTATAGATCCTAAATTGTCAATTAACATATAACTTATAGTTAGTGAATGTTTATATTATTTACATAATACAGTGAGTGCTATTTCTCTTAGATTAAAATAGTTTTTCATAGAAGTAATAATATCCAAATCTAAAATTGAGAAGTTTATTGAGAATAATTTCTAGTTATAGAAGTAGAAGATGAAAGCTATCCACATAAAGATTAATTGTCTTGAGCTAATAGCATAACGTTGATGGACTTCACTGATGATGCCAAGTCGAAGGAAATGGATGGGAATGTTGTTATAGATTTTCATCTAACTTTAGCCTATAAAGTTTTCAAGCCTAAAAATGACGATAATATTATAAGTGGTATGAGATTATCTCACAAAATTATATGATATAAAATCAATCGACAATAAAATTTTCTTAAGAGCAAACTTTATATTCTTCAAATATAAAAATCTACTTTTGTGACCATATACATTAATAATTTGACTACTATAATCCAAGGGGTGTGGTTGAGTGGCAGGGACTTATCCATTCTTAACCAAAGGTCAGGGTTTCGATTCTTGACTTTGGGTATGGAGCAACCTTAAATCCTTGGGCCAGCTGTCCCACCCTGTGAGGTGCCTACAAACCAGCGAGGGGATTAGTCACTGGGTCCGCCGGTGGATACCCTGGTCTAAAGA
>JAOTBA010000177.1:19320-29998 GCA_025629845.1 Erythroxylum squamatum
AATTTGCTCCTCCCACGTGACTTGCGTGCGTCTCTCGTTGAATTGTCGACTCTGTTTATTTTCACGCCAGTCTCTTGTTCAAAGTCACGCCAGCTGTCCTTTATTATCACTCTTCCTAGCATGCGTTGTGCTTGACACGATGCTTCTTACTATTTGCTCCTTTAAAGAAAATTAATTATGCCGCACCTACTGTTCATCTTGGTTTCTCATTGGAAACGAGAACTTTGTCCTTTAATTTACGTGCTCTCTCCTTTAATTAACACAAAAACGCTGGCTGTGGGTTTTTGTCTAGCATCTCCACTTGCGTGATTTAATTGGTTGTTGTTGTTGGAAGCTGCCTTCGCAAACGATGCCAGCTGTCTCTCTTTGTCCACTTGATTTAAAATAATTGTCTTATTGCTTGCCTTGTTGTCAACGTGTCTCTCTTGTATTTGTTGCTGACTTCCTCTCTGATTTATTTCATTAAGCTTCTCTTGACGCTGCTCTTCGCTCCTTAGGCGTGATTTTCTTGTTGTTTTCGTTGATTCCAGCTGTCCACGTCTGATGCACTCATTTAGCTCCTAATTAAAATGTCTGTCCCAGTTGCTTCATGCGTGTTCTACGTGTCTCCAATTTTAACGTTTTTAGCGCTGGCTTATCAATAATCCTCTCTGCTGCTTGTATATACTGCCCAATTGATTTATGCTTCTACGTCAACGCAACAAACGACGCCACCTGTTCCAGCGTTTTGCTCTGATGTTGAACTGTTCTTTGATTAATTGTTGTTGCAGTCCTTTACAATAAAAATTAAGTACAATTCCTACAAAGTAAACATGAACAATTATAAGTGCAAATTCAAGCGAACCAAACAATTTAGCAAGAAAAAAAAATATAACCCAATAATTAATCCAAAAATTAAGGGAAAATGCCATGAAGTTTAATAAGAAAATGCATCCAATAATAAACATGTCTTAAACAGCAACATTCCGCATTAAAATAAGTCAAACATCAATAATTTGCATAAACATGTCTCAAACAGCAACATTCTGCATTAACATAACTCAAACATCAACATTCTACATTAACATAACTCAAACATCAATAATATGTATAAACATATCTCAAACAACAACATTCTGCATAAACATAAGTTAAACATCAACATTCCACTTTAACATAACTCAAACATCAACAATCCACATAAACATAACTCTGAAAATTTTCATAAACATATCTCAGACAACAACATTTTGCATAAACATATCTCAAATAGCAACATACTCAAACGTCAACAGTTTGCATAAACATATCTCAAACAGTAATATTCTGCACAAACGTAAGTCAACCATCAACATTCCGCATTAACATAACTCAAACATCAACAATTCGCATTAACATAACTCAAACATCAATAATATGTATAAACATATCTCAAACAACAACATTCTGCATAATCATAAGTTAAACATCAACATTCCACTTTAACATAACTCAAACATCAACAATCCACATAAACATAACTCAAATGTCAACAATTTTCATAAACATATCTCAAATAACAACATTTTCGCATAAACAAAAATCAAAGATCAACAATTTGCATAAACATATCTCAAATAGCAACATACTCAAACATCAACAGTTTGCATAAACATATCTCAAACAGTAACATTCCGCATAAACATAAGTCAACCATCAACATTCCGCATTAACATAACTCAAACATCAACAATCTGCATTAACATAACTCAAACATCAATAATTTGCATAATCATATCTCAAACAACAACATTCCACATAAACATAAGTCAAACATCAACATTCCGCATTAACATAACTCAAACATTAACAATCCGCATAAACATAACTCAAACATCAACAATTTGCATAAACAGATCTCAAACAATAACATTTCGCATAAATATAAGTCAAACAACAACATTTGCATAAACATAACTCAAACACCAACATTCCTCATTAAAATAAGTCAAATATCAACAATACGCATTAATATAACTCAAACATCAACAATACATTTCAAACAATATAAAAAACAATTTTTTACCTTCAATTATCATGATCATGATCTTGAAAATCATCATCATTAATTAAATTATGATTCAACTCTTCATCACTATTATATTCGGTCAAAGTGTCATCATTATCATATAATTCATCCTTAATATAGTTTTCATCTCTTTTTATGATAAGATTTGCTTGTACGTTTTCCACTTGTACTATATTGGGATCAAAATCTCTCCTATGGATTAATGATATATCTAAATCTTTTATTCAAATGGCTTCATTATTCAACTTTGATTTAATCTCTTAATATACTTCATTACCATCCTTATTCAATATACCATTATACCTTTCACAAAAATCGAGAAAATTTTGGTGTTGAAACTTTTGAACAACCTTCCAATTGTTGCCCAATATAGTATCATTGAGGAAGAAAACTTGCTTCACTTGACTTGCAAGGACAAAAGGGTCATTATCATACCATGTCTTACTAACATTGATGTTAGTAATATTCCTATTCACTTTCATGTCAGCAAGATTAAATCATTTATACTTAAACGGAACAACCTTTTTATCCTTGATATAATCTAACTCTGTTATTTCAGAGATGACACCGTAGAAGTCAATAAAATCATCGTCATGACATCCCTCAACAACAACCCAACAATTTTGGCTTCTAAGTCGAATGCCTTGATCTAGTATGTGAAATCTAACCCGATTAACAATGCAGCCTATATATTTTTTCCCACAAATATAAGGCCCACATGCCAAATAATATAATGATGTTGTCGCCTTTTGCATGTTACAGTTATGTAATCATATCATCTGTAGGACAAAATGAAATTAGAAGTTAATCTAACATACAAATTTTTATAAGTTCATAATATTCCATCAATATATAACTTACCCGAGTCCTAAACCATGATATGAACTTAAGCTTATGTCTTTTTTCAACATTAACAATCTCTTTTCTTCGAATCGACTCTTTATGCTCTCTGTTTAAAAAGTAAGTAGAAATCACGAAATCGAGATTGAATCACATAATTTAAATATGAAATTTTGAATCAAAAGTAATATACATACTCCATATATTTGTTAACTTCCTCGCAATTGTTCAAAGTATGCCAATGGGCAATTTTGAATTCGTCTTTAGTTAACTCCATATATTTTCCGGCACCAAGTGACCTAACGTTTTAGGAGAAAATTGATAAGCCACCATCTTGATCAAAATCAAATTTATATTATAGTTTATTAAATCTTATCTCGATGTCATTTAAGTACATGGAACAAAATTTCAAGCATTCATTCGCTATATAAGCTTCTACAATAGAGTCGTCAGGTCAAGCTCTATTATGTATATAAAATTTAAGAGAGCATACAAACCTAAACAAAATATAAAACATTAACAATTGTTACTAACTAATAATTTTTTTTAAAAAAAGTAGAAGTTAATATAAATTACCTTTCAATGGGGAATATCCATCGAAATTGAACCGATCCAAAAAGTTTTGCTTCATATGGTAAGTGAATTGCCAAATGCACCATAACATCAAAAAGGGAGAATACTAGTTCAAGCTTATAAAGAATCAAAATTATGTCTTTTTCCATTTTGTCAAGCTTTTCAACTTTAAGTGCCATGCAACATAATTGCTTAAACTCACCCAATTGACCTAAAGTTACAGACACATCCTTCGACAAACACCTTCGTATTCCAACAGGAAGTAATCGTTGCAAAAGTACATGACAATCATAGCTTTTCAACCCCAATACTTTTCCCTTTTTAACGTTCACACAATGAGCTATATTAGATGCATACCCATCAAGAAACTTGACTAATTTAAGAAATTGATAAAAATCTCGCTTCTCCTTTTTCGACATGTTGTAATAAGCAGGTGGAATAATGTATGACCCATCATCCCTTTTTTTTAAATGCAAATATTTTCTTATATTCATGTCTTCCAAGTCTAGTTTAGCCTTAATTATGTCTTTCAATTTGCCATCAATTCCCGTCACAGTTCTTAAAATATTCTCACGAATATTTTTTTTCAATATGCATTACATCAAAATTATGCCTCAATAGCAATTCCTTCCAATACAACAAATTGAAAAATATATTTTTTATTCCAATTGAGCTCAACAACATTTCGTTTTTGCTTTCTAATATTTGGGTGTTTGTCAGGTGTAATGTCACCCAAATGTGATAGTTGGTAAACAACATCATCACCAGACAACTGCAAAGGAGCTTCACCCAATTTACTTTTCCATTAAACAATTTGCTTCTTTGCCATTTATGCCCATGTTCCAAGTAACAACAATGTCCCGTATAACGTATTTTACATCATAGCGTTATTGAATAAGTTTGATGGTTACAAGCAAGATAGGCCATATACCCTTTAGTGCTCTATCTAGACAAATTCCCATAAGTTGGAAAATCATTTATAGTCCACAAAATAGACATATGCATTATAAATGTTTCACCTTAAATAACATCAAAAGTTTCTAATCCAACCTCTCATAGATCATTTAAGTCATCAATTAATTGCTGTATGTATACATCGATATCCTTATCAAGAGTAGTAGGTCTTGGAATAAGCAAAGACAATAGCATAAAAGGCTCCTTTATATACTTCCATGGAGGTAAATTGTATGGCACTAGAATTGTCGACCACATGTTGTAAGAAGTACTTATATTACTAAAAGGATTAAATTCATTTAAGCCTAATCCAAGTTGAACATTACGACAATCTTGTGCAAACCATGGAAACTTTCCATCAAAGTCTTTCCATGTCATTGAATCTTCTAGATGACGCATAATGTTATCATTAATGCGTTTCTCTTTATGCCACCTCATATCTATAGCTATTTTTGTTGACATAAAAAACCTTTTTAGTCATGGTTTAATAGGAAGGTATCTTAAGATTTTATGTAGTATCTTTTTCCCTCTCCCATCATCGACTTGCCACCTTGATGTACCATAAATCGGACACTCTTTAAGATCTTTACTGTCATTCCAAAATATAGCACATTCATACTTACAAGTATGTATTGATATATATCCTAATCCAAGGTCTCTTAATAATTTCTTTGCATCACAGTAAGATTTGGGCAGTTTGTGTCCAACAGGTAATGCATCATTGAGCAAGTCAATTAACATGTTAACAGACTTGTTACTCCATTTATTATAGACCTTCAAATGCAACAACTTGATAACAAAAGATAGCTATGAGAAATTCGAGCATCCTGGATATAATTCTTCTTGAACAACTTTCAATAACTTTCCAAAATTATCTTCTGTAATATTACCAATTATGTTAGGAAAACAAGTTTCATTCATAGTCTCCATATAATTCCTATAATCCTATCTCACCAATCCCATCATCATCACCATCATTATTGTTACTATCATCAACACTTGTACCAACACTTCTACTACAACTTGTTTCTTTACGTTCGCCATGATAAAGCCATAAAGTATAGGATTTATCTATACCTCAGATTAGCAAGTGATTATATACCACATCTTGACCTTAAATGTCGAGATTTAAGCAATCTATGCATAGATAACGAATACAACATTCATCACCCATTTGATCTTTTATAAATTGCATGAAACTTTTAACTCCTATGTATTCAGTGGACCATTTCCGATAAGACATCCAACTTTTATCCATATAGCTATACAACTTCTATCCATCTAATTGAATTATTAAATGCAATTCTCGTTCTATATAACATAATGATAAATCAATACAAGTTACTACTCCTCGATTAATCAGTACAAGTTCTTATACTAAGTGTGAATTCAAACAAACACTAAGGTATGTGGTGTTGTTTACACCTGTGAATCGAGAAAGGAACTTCTCGTTGTGACTCCTAGGCTCATGGAATATTTCACTGATAGGCCTCATAAGAGCTGTATCACAGGTTTCCAACCTATATATCATCTTAGTGGTTTATTATGCCTCAAATCATCTATAATTATATGTGAGTTTACAGGTTACTACTTCTCAATCAATCATTACAAGTTCTTGTACTAAGTTTGAATTCAAACAGACATTAAGGTATGTGACATTGTTTACACCTATGAATCGAGAAAGGGACTTCTTGTTATGACTTTTAGGCTCATGGAATATTTCACCAATAAGCCTCATGGGAGCTACATCACATATTTCCAGCCTATATACCATGCTAGGGGTTTATTATGCCTTAAATCATCCTTAATTATATGTTAGGATACAAGTTACTACTTCTTAATTAATCAGTTCAAGTCCATATACTAAGTTTGAATTAAAAAAAATCTAAGGTATGTAACGTTGTTTACACCTGTGTATCCATAAAGGAACTTTTCGTTGTGACTCCTAGGCTTGTGAAATATTTTATCGATAAGCCTCATAGGAGCTGCATCATAGGTTTTCAGCCTATATACCATCCTAGGGGTTTATTCTGCCTCAAATCATCCTTAATTATACAAGTCCATATATTAAAGCAGAACATAAAAACGCATCAATGATTCTAAGAATATTGCAAACAACAACACAAAACCAACACTCCCTTTGCATTCACACAAAACCTAAACACAAATACTCGTATTATTAAAGCAAAACATATGGTAGACATTAGTTGGACGATTTACCTAGACGGACGGACAACTGCAGACTATATAGAAGAAGTATGAGGATGGATGATTATCGACACTCTTCAACAAAAAACACGGCCTGCAAAAAAGACAATTTTGTATTTAATATAATACTCTTATTCATAAAGTTGGGTCTTAGGACGTTAAATGTAGAGCATGCTTATAACTAAAGTTTTTGGACACATAACCAACAGCTTACCGTTAATAAAGTTTTAACAACTTTGTGGCAATGATGGGCTTATGAT
This sequence comes from Erythroxylum squamatum, assembly GCA_025629845.1. Taxonomy (NCBI): domain Eukaryota; kingdom Viridiplantae; phylum Streptophyta; class Magnoliopsida; order Malpighiales; family Erythroxylaceae; genus Erythroxylum; species Erythroxylum squamatum. Next base: position 26,203 of record JAOTBA010000177.1, read on the forward strand.
AGCTTGTGAGTGATGAAAACTTTTACGGAGAGTGAGAAGTGAGAGGACTATGATCTGAGAGTGACATTAGAGATTCAAAGTGAACTTTAGTTGATAAGCTTATAGGCAGTAGTAAAACAAAGTTCCTAACACAGATTCACATTCAATAAACCCATTCAACACACATAACCCATATCGAAATATTCATTACTATCACTACACACATTCATCGCAAAAACATATCGACAACACACACGAGCAGAACAAAAAATAGAGAAATAAACACACCAAAATTTCTTTAGACATGTAACTTTTATTTACACATTCATCTATACATCTTTTTCAATTAAGTATTAAAATTGCATTAGACATGTAAACTTTGCAAAAAGAACATTACACCTTCCAATGCATATACATACTATAAATCACGTGTTTCTAAGCTTTTTATTTCGTTCAATGACCATGTTTTTTGTAAGAGCCAAATTTATACTTTATAAAGTCTCTCATTGATTATCAAAGGAGAATTAAGAACATCAAAATTTAACAAATCTTTATAATCTTTTTTGTAAATAATGATGAGGTATCCTCTATTTCAAACACTCTTAATGATAATGATTGTGATGATAATGATAATGATAATGATTTGTCTTATACTTAATTTGTTGAATATATGGAGATAATAAGCTTGAAAAATATGAAATTGTAAAGAAATTCAAAAACTCTTAGATACATACATGATTGAGAATGATACATTAAAATTTGATATGCATGACATGATAGAATCTAAATGTGTGATTGTAGCTACTAGCAATGAATATAATCTGATATGAGAAGAGACATTGAAAAAGAATTAATTTTCTCAAATATTCATTGTCTAAGTTCACTTTAGCAAATGAAAGTTTGAATCAGAGGCCAAAATATCTCTAATGATACTAGCAATGAATATAATTTGATATGAAAAGAGACATTGAAAAAGAATTCATTATCTCAAATATTCATTGTTTAAGTTCACTTTAGCAAATGAAAGTTTGAATTAGAGGCCAAAATATCTCTAATGATAAGCATGGAATTGGTTTCACTTATAAAATTGCATTATCCAAAACTAAGATAATTTTTATGTAGGACAAAAAATTTAGATGATTAGCATATGCCTAAATCATCCATGAGCATATAATATCCAATTCTAGACATAAAAGTTTTACTATTTTTACATCATTCTCTAGGTCTCAAGCTAAAAAGAAATTTGCTACATTTGTGTATGGTTCATATTTTAAACCCAGAAGACATGATTCACAAGAAAAAAGGTACAATTTTATGCAAGACCACGCCAAGGAAGCTTGTAGTATATGTCTCTTTATTATCAAAACAACATAAAAATAAGCTCATAATTATCATAACCTATTATTTAAGCACTTAGAAAATGTTCACAATTCTTATAGGACATATTTACACTAAAAGAGTACGTCATAAGCTAAATCATTTGTTAGGCTTTATTATCTTACAAGAAGAGTTTGTTATCTCTCACATATATAAAGTAGAGCTCCTTAATTATTGTTACATCCAAAAAAGACCCAAAAATGCATATATTTCATATTCTTATAGATCTCACTCATATGTTCACGTACCTTCAAATTATCCTATATAAGATGTCACTTTTGTGAAGATTATGGAAATATATATAGAAATTACATCTAAACTTACATTTGAAGTAGAGCTCCCTAATTATTGTTACATCAAAAAAAGACCCAAAAATGCATATATGTCATATTCTTATAGATCTCACTCATATGTTCACGTACCTTCAAATTATCCTATATAAGATGTCACTTTTATGAAGATTATGGAAATATATATAGAAATTACAACTAAACTTACATTTGTTAAATTCAAATCCATCAATTTTCATTCAACAGTATGTGATATATACACACCAACACAAGCAGAACATTCCTAACACTTAACACTATTGTAATAGGCAATTCATCGAACACTTTACATACATGAGAAATTCATCCCAAGATAACTACGAAAATAATGTGTTTTCCCTTTCATCACTAACATTAAGACATTCCAAACATACTCCAATCACAGACAATCCAAACCAACACAAACAACTCAGTAACATCATCCTTAACCCGTCCAACATCACACGTCCAAAACAGATGAAAGGAAGCACCAAAAAAGCTAAAAAAAAAGCATCAACGACTTACCTCGACGGAAGAACAGAACGATGACGATTGGAGAAGATAGAAGCACGCAAATGCAGAAGACAAAAGGCCGTCTACTAGGGAGAGAACGAAGAAGAAATCAATGGGAGAGAAAAAAGAGTGGGAAAAAATTTAAGGGGTCAAGTGTATCTGTTAAAACAGACAGCAAAATGACGTCATTTGCCGTTGAACAAATGACGTCATTTTTCTTTTTTTAAAATTTTCAAACTTTTGGACATGCTTTTCAAAAATGTCTCCATATGTTTATACATCCTCAATCTCAATTTTAAAAAATGTCTCCATATGTTTATTTTTCTCCATATGCTTTGCCTAATTTGTCGCTAAATATCATTTTTGTAACGAATTACTAAAATAGATGCCAAATGTTAATACATTGTCAACTTTTTAGCGACACTATGAGAAATTCATCACTAAATATCATATATGGCGACAAATTACTAAAATAGTCGCTAAATCTTTATTATTTTTATATTTTCCATTTGTTGGTAATATATATATTATATAAAAAAATATATAATTTATATATAGTAAATAGAGTTTTGTGACACCATTTATATATTGTCAAATCATATATTTTAAAAGACATTAATAAGAATAATTAATTTATTTTGAATTTTATATTTATATAATTTTCTTTTTGTAATATAAATTTTCTAGAAAATGTTACCCAATTTATATATAGTAAATTAGAGCTTTGTCACGCATAAAATTTTTAAATCATATATATTTAAAAGAAATTAATAAAAAGAATTAATTTATGTAATAAAAATTAATTTTATGTTGTTTGTCCTATAATTTTTTAAATAATATTGTTGTTAACTAAATTTATTTTACATTTAATATCATTGTAAATAATATTTAATTTGATTATTAAGAATATTATATCAATATTTAATATTTATTTCCATTGTTTACTATGTTGTAATTATTTTTTAATTACATCTCAATAGATATATTATATATGATAATTATTATAATATTATCTTCATGTCACTACCAAAAGTGAAGCCAAATGATAATCGCCCACCATTTTGCGAAGGTTTTTTAATTAACGCCAAATGGTATATTTATTCCGAATTAATCAAATACGACATCGTTTTGCTTAACAAGAAACAACATCATTTTCTATTAGGTTATTAACATCAAAACGAAACTCTCTTTGTTTTCATGTTAGCCATCAACATTCCTCTTCGTTCATAGTCTATAAGCATTGTCCCCTTTGTTGTGGTCGTCACTGTCAAAGACGCATCGTTACTTGTGTTAGTATTGTTCTTCTTTTTTATTTTCAAATCCTCCTTCTTGTGCTTTATTTTACTGCCACGTTTAGGAGTTTATTGTGAGTTGTGTTCTGCTTAGGGTGTATGGGTTTTTGTTTGTGTTATGTTTGGAAGATGGTTTCTTGTGTTTTTGTGTTGGATGTGTATGGGTGACCTTTTTTTCCACCTTCCATGCTTGTTTGACAAAAGCCTCCTAACTTGTTGGAACCCGATATTTACTCGAATCCGGTATAGTTTTTTTTTCATACATTTCTGTTTTCTTTCTCTTTATTCAAACTCATTCAAATCATCACCAATCCATACAATTTCCTT
>JAOTBA010000177.1:30098-40792 GCA_025629845.1 Erythroxylum squamatum
AAAGGCAAACAATCTTCCCAAGCTTTCAAATTTTTACCCACAACAGCACGCAATAAAGATCCTAAGGTTCTATTAACAACTTCAGTTTGTCCATCTATTTGGGGATGACAAGTTGTAGAAAACAAAAGTTTAGTTCCCAATTTATTCCATAGAACACACCAAAAGTGACTTAAAAACTTAGAAGCCTTATGAGAGTTGCATCATGGGTTTTCAGCCTATATACCATCCTAAGGGTTTATTATGCCTTAAATCTTCCATAGTTATATGTGAGTATACGAGTTAATAGTTCTCGATTAATCAGTATAAGTTCATATACTAAGTTTGAATTCAAACAATCTCTAAGGTAGGTGGTGTTGTTTACACCAGTGAATCGAGAAACAGACTTCTCGTTGTGACTCCTAGGCTTGTGGAATATTTCACTGATAAGCCTTATGGGAGCTGCACTATAAGTTTCCAACCTATATACCATTATAGGGGTTTATTATGCCTCAAATCATCCATAATTATATCTGAGTATACAAATTAATAGTTCTTGATTAATCATTACAAGTTCATATACTAAGTTTGAATTCAAACAAACACTAAGGTACGTGGTGTTGTTTACAACAATGAATCGAGAAAGGGACTTCTCACTGTGACTCCTAGGCTCGTGGAATATTTCATCGACAATCCTCATAGGAGCTGCATCACGGACTTAAACCTATATACCATTATAGGGTTTTATTATGCCTCAAATCATCCATAAAAGATCGGACTCATTCCACATGTAGTAAAAAACTATGTAAGTCATACATCTACTCATCAATTATTTAAACAAAACTACAATACTTAGACTATTAAAGCATAACATAAAAACTCATAAATGATTTTAAGAATATTGCAAACAACAACACAAAACCAAGACCTCATTTGCATTCACACAATACCCAAACATAAATACTTGTACTATTAAAGCAAAACAAATGGTAGACATTAGTTCGACTAATTACTTGGGCTGACGGATAACCGTAGATTACAAAGAAGAAGGACGAGGTTAGACAATTATTGACACTCTTTAACATAAAAAGGGGCCTGCGAAAGAGATAATTTCGTATTTAATATAATATACTTGTTCATGGGACTTAAAATGTTAAAAATGCTTATAACTATATGATAGGGCTTAAGATGAATTTTATATGCTTAGAGTAAATCTTAATTAGGACTTTAAAAAGAAATAACAACAATCACTTAAAATGAATTATCACCATCCTAACAAAGAACAAAAAAGATTAAAAATTGACCTTTTACATCTTTTTCTTTTAAGTATTAAAATTCCATTAGACATGTAAACTTTATTTACACATTCATCTACACATCTTTTTCAATTAAGTATTAAAATTCCATTGGACATGTAAACTTTGCAAAAAGAACATTACACCTTCCAACCTTCTTTTATTAGACCTATGTTTAATTTGAAAAAACAACATTACATGTATGTTTAATTTGCAAAAAGAACTTCAACCTTCTAATAATAAATTCTAATAACCAAGATTTTTCCAATAACTTTGAATATGATTTAGAATGTAATACTAAATTCAAATACTAATACTAAATTTAATTAAATAAAAACTTAAGCTCTCATGTACAATAATAAGCATCGAAGTTAATGTGCTTTAATTTAATATAATTACTAAACAAATTACTTTCAAAGATAATTCATTCCCTATCAAAACATAACACTAAAAACCTATGAGAACTTTCATCGAATTAAAAAAAACTCATTTTATCGTTGAACATAGAAGAATAGACCCTAAACAAATAAAAATAGAACATAACTAGTATTTTACCATTAATAAAGTTTTAAAGACTTTGTGGCAATGATGGGCTCATGATAGTTTATGAGGGATGAAAACTTCGATGGAGAGTGAGAAGTGAGAGGAGTTGATCTGAGAGTGACATTAGAGATTCAAAGTGAACTTTATTTGAACACCTTATAGGCAGTAGTAAAAGAAAGTTCCTAATACATTTTCAACTTCAATCAACGCAATCAAGACACATTACCCATATCAAAATATTCATTACTATCATTACAAACATTCACTGCATTAACATATCGACAAAACACACTGGCAAAATAGAAAAACAAAGGAATAAGCACACCAAAAAGTCTAACAAAACTTTCATCGAACATCAAATATGCAGTATTCAAACAACCCATCCAATACGCATTACACAACACACCATCTTCATTATTATCACACAACATAATCACCTTCAACCAATACACAACACATACTGACACAACACAAAACCCATTCTATTACATCACCGAAACAACATACACATAACAACACCAACAAAACACAAAGAAGAAGATGAAGGAATAAACAAAACAAACACCAAAGGGGTAACCAAGAGCACACAACTACATTTAACTCAACACACAATGACGAGGATGAAGGATTAGAGACGATATGATGGTTGGAAGAAAGGTAGAAGAGAAATGAAGCGTAGGCGGGGGAAGAAGAAAGGCTTCGGCTTCTCCTTCCTAAAAGAGACGACTTCATTTTCATTTTTTAAAAGCGTTCCAATATTTGATGACGTTTTTAAAAAATGTCACCAAATGTATGTGCACAACAAATTGTTTTAAAAGGAAGAAAATAGCGTCATTCCTTGCACAAAAAACGACATCGTTTTCCTTTTATATTTTAAAATGTTTCAACATTTGGTGGCTATTTTTAAAAACGTCACCAAATGTATATAAACTATTAACCTTTTAGTAAAACTATGCAGAATTCATCACTAAATATAATATTTGGCAATTAATTTCTAAAATAGTCACTAAATGGTATTAATTTTTGGGTTAATTACTAAAAAAAGCCTAAACTTTCGTCAATTTTTCAATTATAGCCTAAACTTTAAAAAGTAGCAATAAAATATCTAAACTTTCAATTTTTTTCAATTCTAGCCCAAACTTCATAAAAGTAGCAACAAAATGCTCAAACTTTTAATTTTTTTCAATTCTAGCCCGACATTAGGGTTTTCGTTAAGTTTGCTAACGTGACTTGCTACGTGTTTCAGAAATCTTAATTATTAATATACGTCAGCCAAAACTAATACAACAAATAAAGATTAATGAAACGACGTCGATTAATCAAGTAATTAAACGAAGTCGTTGTTTAAAAATGACCTAAATTAGATTACGCAACCCCGATGACTTTACACTTTGATTTTAATTTTTTGTTCTCTTAATGCGTCACCCTTCATTTTTCATATTACGCAACCCTGATGCCCTCATGCTAGGGGCATCAAGAGAATGAACTAAAAATGAAGAGCTTACTGATGCAGTACGCTACAATGCGAGAGTAGTTTAGGGCGTCAAAAGAATAAATAGAAAACAAAGGGCTGAGGGGATCAGAGAACATCAGAAAACGTCGGTATTGAAGAAAATTGAAAGTTTGAGCATGTTATTGCCACTATTTAAAGTTTGGGCTAGAATTAAAAAAAATGAAAGTTTGGGCATTTTATTGCTACTTTTTAAAGTTCGAGCTATAATTGAAAATTTGACGAAAGTTTGGGCTTTTTTTTGGTAATTAACCCTTGATTTTTATATTTTCCAAATATTTTTGTAATATATAAATTATATAAAATAGTATAGAATTTATTTATAGTAAATAGAGTTTTATGACACCATTTATATTTTGTCAAATCATATATTTTAAAAGACATTAATAAGAACAATTAATTTATTTTGATTTTGATATTATAGAATTGTTTTCTAAGATAAAATTTCTTTAAATGTCACCCATTTTATATATAGTCAATATAGCTTTGTTACATCACATAAAATTGTCAAATCATATATTTTAAAAGGCATTAATAAAAAGAATTAATTTATGTAAAAAAATTAATTTTGTCTTGTTTGTTTTATAAATTTTAAAAATAACATTATTGTTAACTAACTTTATTTTTACACTTACAATCATATCAATAATATTAAAGTTGATTACCAAGGATATCACAGTAAGATTTAATTTTGATTTCCATTTTTTTACTATATTGTAGTTATTTTTTAATTACATTGTAATAAATATAATTATGTATGGTAATTAATATAATGTTATATTAATGTCATTACCAAAGGTCAAGCCAAACGGTAATCGCCCACCATTTCGCGATGAATTTTTGAATTGACACCAAATGATAATTGTCCACCATTTCACGACGGATTTTTGAATTGATGCCAAATGGTATACTTCTTTTGAATTAATCAAAAACGACGTCGTTTTGTTTAACTACAAATGACGTTGTTTTCTACTAGATTATTACCACCAAAACAAACCTCTTTTCGTTTTCACGTTAATCGCCGTATTGCCTCTTTGTTCACCATCCAATAAGTGTCATCCCCTTTGTTGTGGTGTCTTCTGTGTTGTGGTCATCATCGTTAAAGAAGCATCGTTACCTGTGTTGGTATTGTTCTACAATAGATGTTTATGTACATATTTACATTTGATTGTACCACTTGTAGTATACAGATGTATCCATCAAAATGACTTTATTTCAACGTGTATTGAGGTTGTGATTACGCATAACAATTAAAAGTCAAATGGTTAAAACCATAAATATGGATAATTGTGTGTCTGTGTTATATTTGAATGGGTCGACTTTTTTTTAGCCTTCCATGCTTGTTTGAGAAAAGCCTGATAATTGTTTGATGAAACGTCTGTTAGAGAATGAAGGATACTTCTACAATGGATGTTTATGTACATATTTACCATCTGATTGCTTTTACACCAAATCTCTACCACTTAGAGTATAAAGATATATCCAACAAAAAGATTTTATTTCAACGTGTTATGAGGATGTAATTAAACAAACAATTAAAAGTCCAATGTAGTAGCTCAAAACTAACAACCTATTACTCTTATTCTTAAAAGACCAAATCTTTTACCATACACACATTTGAATTTATTGAATATGTATTTTATGGAAACTTATATATAATGGAGTAGATCAAAACTAACAAGCTAATTATTAAGATAAATTAAAGCTAAATTACAATTACACAACTATTTACATTAGAGGATTTTGCAAGGGATGATTATGTACATAGAAGCAATCATATTTTGGAGCTACAAAGGATGTTAATGCATCCCCTAAACGTAGTGCATGCACACTTAACATCCTCAACCTTGATAAATCAAAAAATTAACATTGCTAGAATGTTGGAACATTCAAATATTAAGTCTTTTATTGAAATTTTCAGAATAAAATTGTTAACATTAATTCATCACGGAGTGTCGACGTGGCGACTAGTTTCTGATGGCTGGAATGGATTTTGCTGGGAGGAATGTTCTAGCACCCCACCCTTACAAGACACGTACCTGACATCCTAAGTGATGTCCGAGTACATACCCCACAAGGGTGGCATGCTAGAACAGTCAAACATTCAGAACTCAATACAGATTTTTTTTAAAACACATATGCCGAAATTAGTAATCGAATCAAACTCGTACTTTTACTTTATAAAAGTCGAAATCACAATTTTCATCCCTTTGGTCAATCTCTTTTACAAAACATTTCCAATCTCAAAAGTTATTACATACCGAACTATTCAAATACATATGATACAAAAATTTGCAGAATATACAATTCAGTACGAAATAAAGCAATACAATGCAGACGCGAACTGATCTTGACCTCTATCCCTTACTTGAATGTAGTAGGTATACTCCCGTTTGTCTAACGGGGTACTCGTCTGAGCCTGAAAATAATTGCAAATTTTTGGTGAGTTTTGTGAACTCAGTGAGTGACCATCATCGATGGCTCACCCAATCACATAACACATAATTCACAACATTTACCTAATAATCACAATGGATCACATACGCTTAATCAGTCATTTCACGTTTTAACACATTATAATTGTTCATATCATGCATATGCAGTGCACATGAGACTCACTTTTAGTTGTTACTTTGTTATGACCGAGTGCGTAAACTATCCCGTATTCATTGTAGATACCAAGCTCATTGATAAATGTCTCATATCCGTTGGGGATACCGGGCTCATTAAACGTTGAGCCTGAGGCTCTGATGTGCATAACTTAGCTTAAAGCTCTTTTCACGTTAGCTACTTTGGTCACAACTGCCTTTATATTTCATGCATTCATGTGGTGAAATGCATCAATCACGTATGATCACTTATTCACTTTCACATATTATCGAACCTTAGTCCGGTATTCAACATTTATTTTTAGAAACACTTTGTGATCATGCGTTCATGCCATGAAGCATTTAGTTCATCACATTCACATACAATCAGCACTTCAATATTACATTTAACCATCAGAAACCTCGGACCTTCACTGTCCGAAATCACACAATCAATTCACATCTCATTCATAATCATTCAAGTCATAACATAAACAAAACAAACAATAAGGTAAGACCATCTCGGTCTACTCATAGTACACCCCAGATTAGTATTGGCTTCACAGTTCTAGAAATGACTAAATGCGGACGTTTATCTTGCACATTCAAATTATGCAATATACACATTGTACTCTCACAATAATAACTTTGCACAATTATATGCAATATACACATTGCACTCTCACATTAATAACTTTGCACAATTATAAGAATTCATTTATGCACACGTATGGATATGGAATATGTACAATGCATGTTCATGACAATCTTGGGAATATTATCAAATTTCACATTTTAACACATTCTCATTTTTAGCATCATTTGCTTTCATAATAACTCATTTCTCATTCACTTTTACTAGATACACTCTACTCCTCTTTTTGAATCACAACTTTAATCATATGAACCACTTCATCTCCATTATACACATTTTTTTGGCACTTTAATACCAATAATTCACTCATTAATGTTATTCTAACATTACATGATCACACATTATCAAAACTCTCATTTCTTCTTATAAATTCTCTAAAATTCTAGACCTTTGTGTCTATTTTCCATTATCAATTAGGCAATGAAAATGAAGTAATTTGACAATACTCTCTTCTAGAAAAATGTTAGTTTCTAATGAAACCAAAATCATTCAATTTAGTTCAGTTCTCCAAATGTTATACTCCAATTAATTAGGACTGTTCATAAGCTAAAACAATATCCTATACTCAGCTTTAATTCAAAATTCTGGAATTCTAGAGACAAAATTCAAATTTGATTTCTTCATATAAATTGTATCCCTATGTCTCTAGTTTAAACTAAATTAAGAATCATCTTATTTGGATCGCTATAGATCACGTTATTATCAAAAGACCAAAGTATGGTCAGCGATAATACTCCAGTCATGAAGTTCCAGAATTGTTCATCATTTTCATTCCAATTCAATCAATCAATCTCCTCTAATTGATTTCAGATGGTTATAAATTTTGGCGGAGATTAAGATCAATGTCTTAAGAGTGTATTGATTAAAGAATCAAATCATTTGGAGGTCAGATGACAAAGTTATGGCCAAAAGAAGCAAAGGTGTTCAGGGTGAGTTACTTCGTGACTTTTAACTCACCCATGCAAAGTCACCGTCGTGCTTATGCATGAGGGTGACTTCCGATTTTTCCCATGCAAAGTCGCCATTGTGCTTATGCACGAGGGTGACTTTCCTCTCCCCATTTTCTGCTTGCAGAATTTTTTTCCCTCTTTTCTTTAAAACAAACCTTCAGGTCAATCTTTCATGGTCATTTTGATAAGTAATATGCAGGATTTAGGCAAAACACTCTTTTGAACAATTGTTCATTTATGTCTTATGTTTCTAATAAAACTAATCTCATGTAATTTGGTTCTATATTCTGCAGTTTATACTAAAAACACTACAGACTATTCCAAACCTCGACAGAATCCACAAACTCAACTTTGAGCTAAATTTTAAAACTCTTAGAGACAGAATTAAATTATGGTTTCGTCATGAAAAATATATCCACACGTCTTTAGTTTAATCTAAACTTAAAATCATTGCATTTGGTTCCTATAGATCAAGTTATGGCTAAAATACAGATGCATGTTCAGTGAAACACTGCATCTGTACATTTTCCAGCACCCTTCACCATCTCTTTCATCTTAAATCCTCTCTTTTGCTTAGTCTATCTCTTCTATCTTATTTCGTCAATATTTCCACTTTATTCCAGCTTCTATTTCAACTTAACTCACACACAACAAATCAAAAATCCATGATCAAACATAACATCAAAAACAGAATCTATTCATACATATCCTTCACATTTTTCTGCATTTCTTCTTTCATTTATCTGCATTTCTTCTTTCATTTATCTGCATTTTCATTTTTTTGCATTTGCTTCATTTTCTTCCTCTAACTCTCATTTTAATCATTCTTTACAGTGAAGACATCAACATAAACAGAGCATTTACATAGTCACTTTTCACGAATTTTCTGCATTAATCTCATACTCATTTTAGTTGATCTTTCAACTCCAAAAATCATTTCTTCAACCTCTTATAACATTTTGATCATCAAATCTGAAAAAATCAACACATCCAAATTTTCGTCCTATGTTCACGATGAACATGAATTTTTGTTTCATAAACCAACAACTCTAAAGGATTAACAAGATACTTGATAAAACTCCAAAATTTTCAAACACTCGAGAAGCCCTAATCTTCATTCAACTCACGTACACCATTTTAAAGGTTGGCAGGGGGTTCGGTTTTTCTTAGGGTAGAAGAAAGAAATAACAAAGTGAGAGTAGCAATAGGCAGAGGAAAGCAAGGCTTCTCTTTAGTGAAGGTTCGGTGAATCCAAAATTCGAAGAAAAAGAAGAAGAAGCTTCAAGAAGAAAGCCACCAAGAAAATTTTTTAAGACAAGACAAAACAATGTCTTTGTCTTTCAAAGTTAAAAGAAACGTGGGCTTAGGATTTGGACACTTGTCCAATTCTTAAGAATTTAACCAGTTTTTCATTTAATTAGTTCAATCATCTCTAAATCTTACTCCAAATGTCTCTGAATTTCCAATATTGTTTTCTCACAAATTCTAAATTCATCTCCAAATTTTCAAATTCATTTTCTCAATAATTTCTAAAAATCATTTTTAACAATTTTCCAATATCATTTATTTCTTATTTCTATTTCCTTCCATCAATTTACTTGCCAAGTGGCAATTTTCCTAGTTTAATAATATTAAACATTTTCGGAATTTATTCCTAAAATTCACCAAAAATTCAAAATCACTAAACACATTTTCCAGTTAAATTTCTCAATACACATAAACTACAATTCTCAATAAAATCACCTTTCGCATATTTAAGTCAATTATACTTGGAATATCAATGAGTGCATGTACAGACATTTTAATGTGAGCAAAATTCAAATTCACGTGTTTGTATGCCAATAATATGCATGAGCATGAAAATGCATTTTTTTTAATCTCTCTTTGATCTCACATGTTTCGGATTTTAAGGTTCTAACCCTTAATATGGGAACGGGATGTTACAAAAGTGACAATATTCTCCCTAATGAAGAATGAATCGATGCAGAACAAATATCCTCATCAAACATTAATCACCCCTTGCCTTCCATGGCTGATCTTCTCCTTCAAGATTTTTAGTATTATTCGAACTAACTCTCTTTATTATCTATATCTCATTTTCTTTTATGAAGCTATTATATCAACATTTGATTTTATATACTATATATTATGTTAAGCTTCCTCAAATCTTCAAAAGAACATAGATGGAAATGGAGGAGGTGATGATGTCCCGATGGTGTGTATAGTATTAGAAAAATGGTTCATTAAAAAAACTATGTTCGGTCATTGTGATGATGATGGAGTTTATCAATCGGGTATGCATGTTTTTGAATTTGGGTTCCTAATAATGTTTAATTTAGCTTTGATTGTTCTATACTATTTGCTCATTAGCTGAAATGCATGCTACGTGCGGTTCATCTAATATCATCATGCGTACTGCATTTGGAAAATCGTATACTGTATCTTATGCGAATTTAGTTAAAGCAAAGAAGTTGTTGGAAGAGGGTGTCAATTCACCAGACGTTAAGGGAAGATCTTTAATTGTTTCAATTGATGGCTTGGAATGTGCAAAGAGCCTTTTTGGTAATCCAAACATTAGACCCTTTACCTTTTCTACCGACTCAAATGTTACTTGAAATCCAAAAAAATAATTATTTTTCCTTTTTAATGGAATATTAGGCATGAATCTTTATTTATTATTTTGTCTATAAGAATTGTTAAAATTCTAATTAACCTCTTGTAGTACTTATATACCATATATCATGATATTATATTGCTTAACATATTTCAATATTTATATGTATTATTATTTTATTGTCAATAAACATTAATGATTAAGAATATTAGTAAACTTAAATTTATGATATTTTGATCTTATTCTCATTAAAATTTTACATACATTTATCTTTTAATGTAAGAAATAATTACTTTTCAAATTTAAAATTACCTACCGTGCATGTGCTTTTTCAATAATATGTTTAAAACTTTAAAAACATTTTACAATTTTTAGATGTTTCATTCTTTTTGTATATATGAACAGAGGTGTAGTACTATATACAATAGGCATCATTAAAGAATCATTTGTGTATAAACCCATAGATGTTAGACCCCAAACTTTTCATGAAAGATTAGAACTATTGAATTAGAAATTTTGGTGATTAGTCACGAGTTAAGAACAAATAAATGAAAGTTCTTGAA
>JAOTBA010000177.1:44023-54373 GCA_025629845.1 Erythroxylum squamatum
ATGTCAATAAGTGACCCCTCTCAGGGTTCAGCAAGGGCAGTCAGGGTTTAAGTCTTAATCAATGTGCGCTCACCACCGATGTGAGTAAGTAGCAAGTGTCAGGTTCAGGATTTCAGTAAGGCCAGTGTCTCGGGAATGGGCCTCAGCACGGGACCGTCGGGCTCCGGAAACGGGGTCCGACAAGATTTGAACACAACAACTGGCAGCTACTATATATTCCTCTTCAATTGTTGAAAGCGCTGTGCAATTTTGTTTCTTGCAAGACCAAGAAACTAGACATCCTCCAAGAAATTGACAATGACCACTTGTGCTTTTTTAATCAACTTTATTACCTGCATGATCTGCATCATAATAGCTAACTATATTAAAAGAATCAGTTTTTAGATACTATAATCCGAAGTCCATAGTTCCTTGAAGATATCAAAAGATCCTCTTAACTGCTTGAAGATGGCTTTCTTTTGGATTTGATTGAAAGTGTGTGTAAAGACACACACTTAGCATAATGTTTGGTGTTGAGCTTGTAAGATATAGTAGCAACTCAACCATTCCTCTATACTTTGTTTCATCCGTAGCCTTGCCTTCTTCATCCTTATCAAGTTTTGTTCCAGTATACATAATAGTACCCATAGGTTTGGCGTTCTCAAAATGGTACTTCTTGATGAGTTCCTTTATGTATTGGTCTTGGCTAATGATTTTTTTTTTCTGTTTGCCTGATTTGTAATTTAAGAAAGAAGCATACTTCTCCCAGCATGCTCACCTTGCATCAATGTTGAGAATTCTTCACATAAGGACTAATTAGTAGTACCAAATATTATGTCATCAACATATATTTTCACTATGAGTAAAACATTCTCCTTTTTCTTAATAAATAAGGTTTTATCTACCTTTCCTCTTTCAAAGTTATTCTCAAGCAAAAAATTACTTAACCTCTCATACCATGCTCAAGGAGCCTGTTTTAGACCATACAGAGCTTTACTCAACTTCATTACGTGATCAGGCTAGTTTTCATCTTCAAAACCTGGAGGTTGCTTAACAAATACTTCTTTGTTAATATATCCATTTAATTCAGAGAACTTTTGACGTCCATTTGAAACAATTTGAAGTTTCTACAACATGCGAAGGAAAGTAAAATTCTAATCAATTCCAGTCTAGCAACAGGTGCTTAAGTTTCATCAAAATCAATACCTTCCTGTTGATTATAACCTTGAGCTACAAGTTTAGCATTGTTTCTTACCACCTTACCATTTTTGTCAAGTTTGTTTCGAAATACCCAACGAGTTTCAATGACTAACTTGTTTTGCAGATGAGGTACCAGCTTTCAAATTGATTTTGTCAAACCGATTCAGTTTGTCTTTCATAGCTGAAACTTAATTTTCATCAGTAAGAGCCTCTTCAATGGTTTTTGGTTTTAATTATGAGATGAGGGTAACAAAGTTGTACTTGAAGGATAATCCGGTTCTTAGAGTTTTAAAAGGGTCTCCTATAATGTATTGATGTGTATCTTGACCTCTCCATTCTCTTGGTGTTTTTCGTTGCATAAGCTCCTGCTGAGAGGAAAGAGCTTGCACCGTCTTAACTTCAGAATGACCTTCTTGATCTTTTGATTTAGATGGTACTATAGGTGTAGTTGATGTATTTTTAAGAACTAAAGGATGTTCTTCATCATTTGAATCAGTTGTTATTGTCAGGGGTAGTGCTTCATCAAATACTACATATATTGATTCTTCTATCTTCTTTGTCCTTTTGTTGTAAACTCTAAATCTTTTACTAGCAGTACTATAGACTAGAAAGATAGTTTCATCTAATCTGGCATCTAACTTTTCAAGGTTGTCTTTCCCATTATTTAGAACGAAGTATTTGCAGCCAAATGCTTGAAAGTAAGCGACGTTCAATTTTCTTCCTTTTCACAGCTCATAGGGGGTCTTTTTCAAAATAGGTCTTATAAGGAACCTGTTGAGTATGTAACACACAGTGGATACCGCTTCTACCTAATAACCATGGGATAGGTCACTTTCACAAGCATTGTCCTAGCTATATCAAGTAATGTCCTGTTCTTTCTCTCAACCACACCATTCTGCTGAGGAGTCTTTGGGCATGAAAATTATGAGTCATACCGTTATTATCACAAAAATCTTCAAACTTTTTGTTATCAAATTCTCCTCCATGATTGCTTCGAATTGAAGTAATCCAACGTCCTTTTTTGATATGAAAATTCTAATTGCTTTTAAACTTCAAGGTAGGTAGTCTTCTTACTAACTCATTCTTAGACAATTTTAATAGAATGGTCATGCTAGCATATCCAAATCTTTTGTGCCAGATAAGTGAATCCTTTTCTAGAGAAACAAAACACTTAACACTTTGTGAAGACATGTCTTCCAATTAACCACAATATATGTTTTGATTTCTAGGACCAATGAATACAATATTATCATTATGATTATCAACTATTTCACAATAAGATGCATAGAAAATGACTTTATAACTTTTGTCACATAATTGACTTACGCTTAATAGGTTGTGTTTCAAACCTTCAACATAAAGGACATTATCAATGGAGGTGGAGTTAGAATCACCAATTTTATCAATTTTGGTGACTTTTACTTTATTTTTGTCAGTAAAGATGACATTACCTCAGTCTTTTCTTTCGATATAATTGAAATGTGATATTTCACCTATCATATGTCTAGAATAGTCGCTATCAACTATCCATTGATTTTCTCTTGTCTCTATTTTGAAGTATATCTGCAGAAGAATATTATCTCATTTTAGGTACCCAAAATTTTTTGGTTCCATTCAGGTTAGTAGCTTAACCTTTCAATCTCTAAACATGCATTTGAGATAATTTCTCCATCTTATGAAAGTTACAAGAATAACTAATGTGACCATGTCTACCACAGTAGAAACATAAAACAGATAAATGAGAATTGCTATAATTTCTACCATGTATCAAGTTCTTTTTGTTTTGACTAAAACTATTGCTGGATTTAACAAAGAAATTGTTGTATGACCTAATATTATTATTTTCATTGTAACTTATTCCAGCTTTATCAAAAATGCATTTACCAAGTGCATCAAGGTTGTTCCTAGAACCTTGCAAGATCTTTTTATAGAGATAAGATCTTCCCTGCATATTTCTCTTTCTCAAGTTCTAGGCTAACAACCTTTTCTTCTAGCTGTCTCACTTTATCATAATCATTCTTAAGCAAAGTATTTTCCAACTTAGCTACTCTTTCTTCCAAAGCTTCCTTTTCAATGGCTTATAATCAACTTCAAGAGACATATTTTTGGTCTCTAAACTCTCATTTATAGATTCTAATGATTTAATCTTACTCTTTAAAGATGCATCATTATTCTTAGACTTCTCAACTTCTTTGAAATGCATCACTGTCAACTTTTTGTACTGATCATACAATTCACAATATTCATTTTTCAATTCATCAACTTTAATATCAGAATCAGAATAATATACCTCATCATCTTCTGATTTAGCCACGAAGTAAACATTGCTAACTTCTTCTAGCTCTTCTTCTTCAAAGTTTTTATAATCCTTATCTGACCAGGATACAGTATTGCTTACTTTCTGGATTTTCTGTTATCTAATTTTTCCTTTTGAAAAAAAGGACATTCAAGTCTTGTGTGTCCAGATTTCTTGCAATGATACCATATGATTTGATTGTTTTGTGTATCACTATTGCTGCTGTTGCTTTTTGATAGGAACTTATTGTTCTCAGCTTTTTTGTTTCCTTCTCTTTTCTTTATCAGCTTCTTTTTATAGAAGCAGGCATATTTTCTGACCATAAAGTTGAACTCTTCATCTCCATCTATTTAGAACTCAGTGTCACTTTCATTATAGTTTGATTCATCAGTTGCTTTTAGTGTCATTCCTTTTCTATAGGAGAATCCTTCATCTCGCCTAAGCTCATTTTCATGGATCTTCAAATTTTCTTATAGCCAGTCGAGTGAAATAATATATAGATCCTTTGTTGTTTATGGAGTTGTCACCTTAGGTCTCCATTCCTTTGGTAGTGATCTTAGAATCTTCATTACGAGCTCATCATTGGGATATGTCTTTCCTAAGTTCTTTACGACTGTGGTGATGTTGTCGAACTATCCGAAGAATTCATCTATGGTTTCTCCCTATTTCATGCCAATAGTTTCGTATTGATGCACTAAAAGGTTTATTCTATGTTTCTTTACCTCATTCATTCCTTCAAAGGTGACTTCTAGTTTATCCCACATTTCCTTTGCTGTAGAGCAGTAGGATATCTTCTCATATTCTTCTGGAGATAGCGCACAGATTAGATGATGTTTTGCTTTAGCATTTAGTTGTGCATTTCTTCTTTCAGCAACAGACCATACTTCTACGTTTTATGTAGCGTGAAGTGTAGCTCTAACTTTGATGGCTTTCCAGACTTCAATATCTACATATTGGAGATAGATTGTCATTCATTCTTTCCAGTATGAGTAGTTGTTTCCATTGAAGTAAGGATTCTTTGAAACAGATTCTCCTTCAAGGCTTCTCAAATTGTTTATCATGATCTATCATATGCTATAAAACACAATAAATGTGAAACCTTGCTCTGATACGAAATGATAAAGCAAAGACACACAAGAGAGGGGTGAATTATATGTAAAAAAAATTCAAGATACTTTCAAATCAATAAGATCCTGCTTAAACAAAATAAATTTATAAATAGAAGGGTCCTATAAACTTTTTCGAAAAGATCTTGTTAACACTCAAATAGAAAAGAGCCAATTAATCGAAAGGGGCCTGCTAGCGCTCAAATGATATGATCCTTTTTAATTGATAGGAGCCTGCTAGTGCTCAAAAAGAAAGGAGCCTGTTTAATTGATAGGAGCCTGCTAACTTTTGGAAGAAACCTCTTGCAATATAAAAACAGAAGGAGCCTATTGAAAAACTGAAGGAGCCTTTTGAAAACTTATAATGCGAAAATTTAAATGTAAGGAAGAGAGAAAATGACATAGTAGATTTATACTATTTTGGCTTATAACAAAGACTACGTCCAGTCCCCAAGTATCCAACTTAAGTATTTCACTATTAAAAACCAAGTAGTAATTTGATGAGTCTTTTTAATCTCACAAGTTTATTTTTTCAAGGTTCTTCAACCTTCCACATTAGTAGTATTTTGCTAGCTTATACAAGCGCTCAACAAGAAATGTATAAATAGTTTAACAGTCTCTCTTAATAGACTGATATTACTTTCTAAAGCACAAAGAGTTAGATATAACTTTCAAGAATATTGATGCTCTAAGATATTTCGCAAGTCTCATGTGTTGTTTGCAAATGCAGTGGCTCTTCTTTAAGTAGACAATTTCTTCAACTAGCCGTTGCTTAATCTTTGAAATCATCTCTACTGAAATCTTTGATATTTAGATGTTAAGAAGAACATTTTGTCAAGGCTTCTAGAGCTAATTATTCAAATTAGTATGATCCTTCAAGATGTCATGGAATCATTTCTAAAAAAGTAAGTTTATAAAGAAGGTTCCTGCAGAAAAGAAAGCAATTATTCCATGATTTTATTTCCTTTTAAGAATTATATTGTTACCTATATAAGGAAATAAATCCAATTTGAATTTTGAAATGTTATACATTTATCATCAAAATTAATAATCATAAACATTGAGCTAACACCCTCATCAAACACTAATCACCCCTTGTCTTCCATGGCTGGTGTTCTTTTTTAAGGTTTTTAGTATCATCCAAACTACTTTTCTTTCTTTATTATCAGAACCTCATTTTTTATTATGAAGCTATTATATGAACATTTGATTGTATATACTATATGTTGTGCTAAGCTTCCTCGAATCTTCAAAAGAACATAGATAGAAATGGAGGCGGTGGTGATGTCCTAATGGTTCGTACAGGATTAGGAAAATCAGTTGTTTCAGAATAGTAGTTGATTGCAAAAACTATGTTTGTTCATCGTGATGATTATGGAGTTTATTAGTCGGGTATGCATGTGTTTGAATTTGACTTCCTAATACCACTTGATTTAGCTTTGATTATTCTATTCTCTTTGCTCATTAGCTGAAATGCTTAGTATGTGTAGTTCATTTAATACCGTCGTCTATACTGCATCTGGGAAATCATTCATTGTATCTTCTGTAAATTTAGTTAAAGCAAAACAATTGATGGAAGAGGATGCCAATTCACTAGACCTGAGGGACGATCTTTAACTATTTCAATTGATGGCTTAGAACATTCAAGGAGCTTTCTTAGGAATCCATATATTGAAAACCCCTTTACCTTTTCTACCGACTCTAATGTCACCTGGAATCTAGAAAAAAAAACATTATTTCTTTTCCTTTTCAATGAAGTACTAGGCATGAAACTTTGTTTATTATTTTATCTGTAAGGACTGTTAAACTTCCAATTAACATCTTGTACTACTTACCATATATATATCATTATATTATATTACTTAACATGTTCCAATACTTATACGTATTATTATTTTATTGTTCATAAATATTAATGATTAAGAATATAAGTCAACTTAAATTTATAATATTTTGATCTTATTAACATTTAAATTTTAGGCATGTTTATCTTTTTAAGTCCAAAAAAATTTACTTTCCAAATTTTAAATTACCTACCATGTATATGCTTTTCAATGATATGTCTAAAACGTTGAAAACATTTTAAAATTTTTATATTTAAGAATAGTAGTCAACTTAAAATTATTATTTTTATCTTATTGATATTAAAATTTTATGTTTGTTTAGCTTTTTATATCCAAAAAGATAATTTTTAGAGTTTTAATGCATTAACTATATATTTAAATAAATTTATAAAGAAGGCAAATGAAAAATATGAAAAATCATATATTATGAATATTCTCAATTTAAGTTTAAGAAATAAACAAAATGAGATTTTGCTTGTTTCATTTACGAAGGGTAACACTTGCTCCTAAATGCCTAAATCGGAAGGTGGTTAGGGAGCAAATCAGTTCCATGGTTAGGATGGATTAAAAAAAAAGGAGGTAAAGTCCTGACAGAAGAAGTCTACCACAATAATTATACTATGATGGATGCAATTGACCTCAACAATAAAAGATTGTCTTTGTCATAATTCTCTTGTTTGTTCCTTTTGATTTTTTGTTCAAAACACCTGTGTTGTGATAATGGAGCAAATTACTTAAACACGAGTGACGTGGGGAGTTCATAAACATATGAAATTATTGGTCAACGATCACAAATGGATGGATGAATTGAACTTTGTGATTTAAGCTTCACTACTATACAAGGACTTTGGAAAAATTATTCTAATTCCTCTACCCGAAAAAGTCCACGTAGTTTCTTGTATATAAAACCTAATTTTCAATAGAAAGTTGTTTTAAGTGGAGCAATTGAGGTATATGGAAGCTATAAACCTAGATAAATTTAAAAATGTTTCAATATTGTAATGTATACTTACAAGCAATAGTCAGTGGATACATCACTATTAAGTAGAAGGATCAAAATAATAAGCAACATTACATGATAAGTCTACAGGCTTCAAAAACTTCCTACATAAACCAGCTCCATTAGCCAGAAAAGCCGCCGACTCCAACTATCATCCATGTATGATCCATACTAGATTTAGAATTTTAATAATAACAAAAAAAACATATTTCCAATTAAAATGACATCTTTAGGGTGGAACAAGTGTTAGAAGTGTATTAAGTTGATTTAACATAGATAAACCAAGAAAAGAGAGCAGAGGGTTGAAATGAGTATGGGCAGATGCTTGAAATAACTGCTAGGTCCTCTAGGAATCTCTGGTACTTCAACTTTATGAAGATCAAATAAGTCTTATAGTATAAGGTATAGGCCATCAATCAAAGGCCTTTCAATCAATCAATACGATCGCAGGGAACAGATTTCACGAACCTGTTTTTGGGTCTTTACTTTACAGAAGCAATATTATTTCTGGTGCCATCATGGACGGATCTATATCCTCACTTGCCCCATTGCCTCCAAAAAATTTTATATAAAAAATTATTATTTTAAGTTTTGATCTCATAAAAAAATAAAATTTTATTCCCATTAAAATTTTACCCTCATTAAAAATAAAATTTTGCCTCCACTCAAAAAAAATTTTAGATCTGCCCCTACTATCACTCCTAGTAACGTGGTCCTGGTGAATATCTACCATTATACCCACAATGATCAGCCATCATAGGAGCTCTTACAATTCTGGTTGTTTACAAATCTAATCCTTTTGTCCCTAAAATATATAATAACAAAGGAATCGAGTGGAGCGAACTTAAATTTTCAGCTGCTCACAAATCCTTCTTTATCTTTCTCTTCAACTTCATCGACCAACAATATCAAACCATATGATTCTTGCTCCTAAATTTGATCTAAATGGAAACTCATAAAACCTTTGAATTTTCTCGCATAAGGAAGCTATTCAATACCACATTTTGTAATAATTGAAATATCATATTTCTTATAGACTTTATAGTATGAAAATTATAGAGGTTACATTGAGGACTGGACTTTGTTCTTCTGCGTTGACCACATATAATAATTAAATTATATTTGTTTACAATATAATTTAATTATGATATAAATATTTATATTATATTTTGATTTTTTATTATATTTTAAAATAATATTATATTAAAATTTTTAATTTATAAATTTTTAAAATAATATCATTTTGATGACTCGAATTATACTTCTTTAACTGACTTTTAAATTTAAAATAAGTCTGAAATTTAATTAACTAGAAATTTAATCATCAAGCTGATTAGGTTAGCTAGGAGTTGTTTTTTCAACGAATTAGTTGTCTTAATCCGGAAATCATTTGTAATCGTTAGACTTAAACCTAATCAAGTTGAAATTGATCAATGATTGTCTGAATTACACCCAATTCACAAAATATCTAGCCCATGTAACTATTGGATCATGCACAAGTTTTGACTATAACTTATTATCAGAATTTTATTATTAATTATATGATAATTAATATTAAATTAATGAAAATTCAGTGAAAATCTTGTATATATTTTGATAATATAAGATATTTTTAAAATAATAAAATTATTTTTAAAATAAATGAAATTGTAACAGTAGCTACGAAATTAGACTACTTTTCGCTGTGACTTCCAAGCGTCATCTAGAAATGTGGAAGAGTTTTGTTTTTACATGCAGAAATGTTCTGTGTACATTGAATGACTAAACTTATCACATTGACTCCTTTATTATTAGAAATCGTAGCTTGAAAACTTTAAATTTGTATCAAATAATTTGGTTTTAATTAAACTCTCTAGTGGCGTATACTGGAAGAGATTGGCTATGTTGTCCAAGCTTTTAATGCTTCTGGTGCCTCACATTACCTTGGTGGCTGTTGCTCAAGACCTCAGCTTCATCTATAATGGCTTCAAGTCAGCAGCCGATCTAAGCCTTGATGGTGTAGCTAGTTCCACCTCCAATGGCCTTTTGATGCTCACCAATGAAACCAAGCGAGAGCAAGGTCACGCCTTTTATCCAAAACCAGTAACCTTCAAGACCTCTTCTAACAGTTCTGCTTTCTCTTTCTCAACCTCTTTTGTGTTTGGTATTGTATCTGAATATCCTAAACTCGCTGCTCATGGACTTGCTTTTGTAATCGCTCCTACTAGAAGCCTACCAGGTTCTCTTCCAGGCCAGTATCTTGGTTTGTTCAACGAAACAAACAATGGCAAAGACACCAACCATGTTTTTGCTGTGGAGCTTGACACAAACATCGGCAGGAAGTTCAATGATATTAACGACAACCACGTTGGGTTCGATATAAATGATCTAATATCTGTTAAATCGACTCCGGCAGGTTATTATGGCGATCATGGAGGTAAGTTCACAAACTTGAGTCTTATCAGTGGCAAACCAATGCAAGTTTGGGTGGATTATGACGGAATAAGGAAGCAAATCAATGCCACTTTAGCTCCAATTCATGTTGGTAAACCAACTACGCCACTTCTATCTTCGGACTATGATTTGTCGCCACTCTTGAACGATACCTCCTACCTTGGCTTTTCATCAGCTACTGGTTCTGTCGAAGCATCACAGTGTATCCTCGGTTGGAGCTTTAAGATGAATGTTCAAGCTCAGGCATTGGAAATCTCTCAACTCCCTAAGTGACGTCGTTTTACACCCATGATGGGTCTAAAAAGCATCATGTATGAATAACTACCAACGGGAGTTATTCAAGGCAGCGGTTTGAACAATAATAAAAATACTTGGAGTGTTTTTGTTTTGGGAACTAAGCTGGTGCTTTAACATTTTCTGGAAAGGATATCTCTGCTTTCTTTAACCTGTGGAATCATAACAAGAATCCAAGTTAGTGATCCTTTGTTTTAT
>JAOTBA010000178.1:40201-55300 GCA_025629845.1 Erythroxylum squamatum
GTCGGATAGGAGAGCATGTTTGGGATACGAACACATTTTGGTATTTTGATGATATCTTGAGTTGTAGAACTCCGATTGAGGTGATTCTTACTTCAAATTAAACAAGAGACATAGAGCTATGATTTATATGAAGAAGTCAATTTGAAATTCCCATTTGAAGTTTTCCAATTTCTGTATGCAATCAGGAGAAATGAGTTTGCGCATAGGGACTGGTTCATATGGGCACGCTATTGAACAAATTGTGAGCAAATTTTTAAGGTGTTATGAGAATGAAGATGAATTGTAAATGTCTATTAAGGGTTCAAAAAAAATGACGGCTAATTAGGGTTTAGTGGAATAACCCTTCAAGGTAACACGCTCACGTTACATGATTTTGGCAAGAGGTTGGGTTTCGGAAACGGGATCCAACACCAAACCATCTATCCTTGGTTCTGAGTCTATTTTTGATTAGAATCCAAGTAAATATTGATGCCTTCGAGTTTAATGATTGCCTCCATATAATATCAAACTGAGGGGCCATTTCAGCATCACATGCAAGTATCTTATAGTAAGAGTCATTAAGAAATATACCTCTAGGATTAGGCATCCAAATGATGTTGTCCTCCTATTTCATCTGGAAAGAGGCAAGTAGTCTATAAGTAAGGAGAATCCTCTAAAGTTAGCACCCCAATCTCCATTGTGGATGAGTAAAGAAACCTGAACATTGAGTGGTATACGGTTTTTGAGTTGTGCCATTACTGCTCTTTGGATAAGTGAGCTATAGGAAGTCCAATTATTAAACCAAAACTAATGCTTGCACCATCCCCCAACCGATGCTTGATGTATGGGTAAACCAAGCCTCTCAAGTTGAGTATGTAGTTGAAAATCCATGAAAACTCCCAAGAGTTTCGAACTTGTCAGAAATTTTGATCTTTATGATGATCTTCATTCACCCATTTAATCCATAGTGCTTTAAGAGTTGTCATATTCTTTTGCATAAAAGAACCTTTTGCATTTGCAAAATGGGAATAATACCGAGCCCCCCTTCTTCTTTGATATAGTGATATCACTTCATTTCAATTTGGAATTCTTACCATTTTTTTTGTTTTTCTGGACCATAAGAAAGCTTTGAGAATTTGATCAATTTCCTTGATAACCCTCTTAGGCAAGACAACATGTGCAGACGAATGAATGTGCAAGTTATTCAACACTGAAGTGATAAGAATTAACCTACCCGTCATTAAAAGAAATTGATTTAGCCAAGCATTGATCCATTCTTTAATATTCTCAATCAGGGGAATGAAATCAGAAAACTTACGATTGGCAGTAGTAATTAGAACTCCCAAATGCTTAAAAGGAGGGCTGTGCAATCAAAAACTGAAAATAATATCTAAGTCTTGCTCAATTGACAGGTAGGTTCTCTTAAATTTTCTATAAGTAAATTATGATAAGATCTAATCGTTGGAACTAAATAAGTCAACATTAAAAGAAATCAAAGATAATTAATAGATATCAATCACACTTCATAAATAAAACTATATCAATCCATCCAAATACTAAAGTGAATAACTTGTTAGTATAGTCTTTACGAACAATATACAAAATGCACAAGAAAGGGGGGGTTGAATTGTGTATATTTTTTTGTGAATACAAGACCCTTTTATATTCCTTTGAAAACTAACTGTTTCAAAGCTATTAAGTGAATATCACAACTTTTATATGAGAATATCTTCAAGTTAAATCGCAAATAACTTCTATATACTTATATATGAACAATAGAAATTAAAATAGAGAGTTTAGAAAGTTGGACACAACGATTTTATCCTTGTTCACTACAAACTGTGGGCTACATCCAGTCCTCAGAATCCTGCTGAGATTTTACTATTCTTCTCGAAATGTGCAAGTATTCTTTCTTTACAGAGCCTCTTCAGGTGCCTTACACCAAGTATTATTTTCACTCTCTTAGCCTCTTCAGGCTCTTAGCTTTTCTTTCTCTAACTAGAAAGATGTTGAGCTTTTTGTTACAGTAAAGATAGCTCTCGTATTTTGTACAACGAATACAGAGTTTTGATAAAGTTCAAAAACTTAAGTTCACTAACTCAAATCACTAACTTTTTCAGTATTCGACTCCGACTTGTATTTATAGCCTTCGTCTTCAACTACTTCTTGATAATTGCTTCTTGCTTCTTGTTTCATGTTTCTTGTAGAAACCGTTATTCGGTTGAGTTCTATAACTTACTCTAGCTGATTAACCGTTCGACGTACTATCGTGTCTTTGTCTTTGTATCATCTGTGCTTTGTATCTTCTTACTTTCGTATCTTCTTACTTTCGCTTCCTTCTTAGGTTTGCTTCATTCTTAGTTTTGCTTCCTTCTTAGTTTTGCTTCCTTCTTAGTTTTTCTTCTTTCTATTTTTCCTTCACACTTAACACACATATTATTTCTAATATTATTATTTGATTGTCACCAAGATTATTAGACGTGAAGTCATTTTGAATTTACAATCTCCCCCTTTTGGATGATAACAAATAATCATAATGTTAGAAAGATAATCAAGTATTATTTATAAGAAGATATACAATTAAAAATTGTAAGCTATACTATCTTCTTTTTCTGCTCTTCTCCTCTCCTACTTTCTTCTTCTCTTCTCCCCCTATCTTTCTCTTCTTCTCTTCTCCCCCCATTTGTTATTAATCAAAAATTTCCCCGTAGATGTTTCATAATCTCAGAGAACATTTGTTGCATATCAGTACGGAGTAACTTGAGGTCTTCTATAGACACTTGTAAATGAGCTACTTCCTCATGTAAGTCACCCACTGAGTCACGCAGATCATCATCCTTGTCATGAATTTCTTCAACTTCCCTGACTAAGGCTTCGTAACTCTTCTGCTGCATGTGACTAACTTCTATCAACTCAACAAATGGTTCTGAAGGTAAAACATCTAGTTCAATGATTGTGAAAGCAGGAGGTTTGAAAGATAGTTTTTCTTCAAGGAGATCAAGATCATCAGGTCGAGGTAGTTTTGGAACTTGTTTTCCAAGAAGGTGTAATGTAACATCCCGTTACCCATGTTAGTAAGGAGAAAGTTAGAACTGCATATGAGAGAGGATTTTATGTATAAATGAGATAAAGAAAAAGATGAAAAATCAAATGAGAAGAATTGATGCACTCGATATGGTAGTTGACTCATTACGAAATGAGATAGCCTCGAAAGAGGTAAATTTTGGAAAATTGGAGTAAAAATTTATCTTTGTATGTTTGATAATGAGAGGAGGAAAGAGCAGGGCGCGATAGTGGCCCGATAAAAATAGGTTTCTGTCATGATCGTGTGGGGATACCCCAATCATGACAGGAACAAGGATAGAAATGTTGTCTAGAATCAATTGGAATTCAACTATCATTAGCGAATGTTATTAGTTGGAGAATTGACATAAATTGATCTTATTGAGATATTATGAAAGTTGAAATTGATGTTCTTGAGGTACTAAGCATGACTTATAGGTTATCATGGAAAATAGTTGATTGATAAGGATTTCTTGAGAAGTATCGAGAATAGTATCAAGAAGTCTTCTTCCAAAGAAGAATTTCACTAAGATAGGTTCAGTAAACCAGATGATTCAATTTAAGAATGATTACTGAAGGAACAAATCAGAAATGAGTAGTTAATGAGTCAAAAGTGAATGTTGGAGTCATATCCCTAACGAAGACTCAAGCATAAGAGTTAGAAAATGCTACTAAGAGTGTATGCATTTGGTTTGATGTAAAGTATCCAGTTACGCGAGTGGATTCATGAATTGAGGAGATACAAACTAGATATGATGAATGTGTTACCAAAACAGGAAGTAAAGATTTCAAATAGATTGAAATGTGTGGAGGAACTAGTACGAATGAACAGGCATTTGAATAAGTCAATGTGAAATAAGAGGAAATTTATTGAGAAAATAAGTCAATTGGGAAATTGAAAAGAACATGAGATAATATTACCTGTAGTCCTTTAAGGATTTACGAGAACAAATCATGGGCACAAGGAGTTTTGGGTTATATCTTTGGAGTTAACAATTCCCCGATAGTATTGTGGTATTGAAAATTTAAGTGATTCAAGTAAAACTGAATCAATTAGTGACTATGATCATAGATGATATTTAGGGTGTATTGGAGGAAATCTTACATATCATGAAGGTGGAGACAATTACATGCCACGTTTACATCTTAGCGTGGTTTCATAAAATGTTGGGTCGTATAGTATCTGAACATGGCATATTAGGAGACCCAAAGAAAGTTGCCAAGGAATATATATGAGATCTAGAGTTTTCTTGAACTAGCTGTATATTGGATACTACCAGGGACTATTAAGTTTACTAATCTTATCCATTGACAAAAATGTTTGAAGAAAAATGTGTAAACCATAGGAATGATGAATGTGAAAAAAAAGGATTTTGAGGAACTATAACCTCAATGTTAATTATGCCATTTGGATTTGGAGATTATACAGTATATAATGAAGTTTCACATCGGAGATCAAGATACAATCTATAAGTGATTTTGTATGCATAAAGACAATTAAAGTCTCATAGGCTGATTGTGATACATGGTTTAGAATTGCCAAAATAGTGATTGCTTTGAGAACTTGGAGACATTAGATGTACAGAGACATTTCGGAAATGTACAGATCAATTAAGTTTGAGGTAATCATTGAGTATGAAAGGATTGAATATAAAACCAAAACAATGAATAGAGTTACTTATAGATTATTATTGTACAAATGAATGTTTTTCTGTAAATCTAGTCTTGTATCTGATGCATTAAATTGAAATCCCAATAGCAGTGAAGCATGAATTCACATATTGAGGTCACCAAATCTAGTGAAATAAAGAGCATAGAATTTGGGCAAAATGAAGTATCCCTTGCTATTGAATTTAAGAGCAATTTCATATGAAAGAATTAACAAAGCCCAAAAACTGAGGATCCAGAATTGTAAATCTTATTGAGGAATTGAAATGGAATATGAATTTTGAGTCCGAATAGGAAATATGTTACTTTGTGATTGAAATGAAAAGGATGTGTACCAGATAAAGATGATTGAGCAAAGATGTAGTTAGAGAAAGCGTGATGTAACAACCTAAGCTACACATCCAAATAGGAAGGCGTCGAAATCACATTTAGCAGCTAAGAATGTAGAAACAAGTGGCTTACCGTTTGAATTACCAATAGTCCTAATTGTTGGAAATACGCTTAAAGCTTATATTTTGGAGTTCATAGGAATATGAGATTGATGTATAGTTCTGCTTGACTGTAGACATAACAATCATTATGATAGTAACATCATTAGAATATTGTATGAGGCGTTATATATCGAAATGAAGAGGCCCTAAAAGTGGTTGAAGGCTAGAATTGATTCGAGATACTAGTGATGAGTGAAATGAATTTGTAATGGGAGTTAAGTGATCCAAGAAAGAAAAATGAGTTAGGTGGATCAACACCGGACATATGGGACACAGTGAGACAGATTTAAGAGTTAATTGTATTAGCACTAACGAACTATGAAATATCAAGCGAAAGATGAAAATACTTCTAAGAGTATCACCTTGCCAAGGTATGCTTAGATAAAGATCAAGATGTGCTCAGATTTGGACAAAGGATTAACTAAGTTCAAATTTTATTGGTCCACATGAAGTTATAAAGAGCATAGAACCACTAACTTATGAGTGGTATTGTCAATAAGGATGTCTTAGAATTAGAACGTATGATATGTGAGTATGTTAAGAATAGTAATATGACTGACAGGAATGTATTGACAGTTTACGAAGTGAAAAATTGAGAGTAATCTGAAGTATGTTGATGAAATAGTTAAGATAGTATGATATCTAAACAAGTAATTGAGAGACCCATTGAGTCTATTAACTGTGGTCATTTTGAAGAAAGTATTTGAATGGTGAAGTTATATGGGAAACGGTGGTCTCTATGAGGAAATAATAACCCTGCCTTATTGATCAATCAGATATTAATTTCGAGGACGAAATTTCTTTTAAGGAGGGGAGAGTTGTAACATCCTGTTACCCATGTTAAGGCTAAAAATAGTAAATGAGAGAGATTATTGAGAAATTAGGAAATACATTTCATGCTCATATATTACATGATGTGCTCTTATACGTGAATATTGAATCTTTGCGCATCAAAATAATTGTACATACATTCGTTGGCAATTTCTGGGTATAACTGTTTATATATGTGAGTATATTAAGGAATTTGGTTTTATGTGAAAAAAATGATTTGGAAAGTGTATTTGTTGATTTAGAAATTCTGGATTTTTTGGAGAAATTTATGGAAATTTGTTGGGCATTTGTGAACTAGGAAAATTACCAAGTGGCAAAACAATTGTTAAATGGTAGTTCAAATTTATGTCAAATAGCAATGGAAATTTTGATAAATGACTTTAGGATTTATTGATAAGTGCCATTGAAAATTGGGGAACAATTGGAGTCGAAATTGAAGTTGATGGAACTAGTTAAATGAAAGGACCAATCAAATGTTTTAGAAAATGGACATGTGGCAAGTGACAAACATCACTTGCCAAACAATGCCTTAAGGCCACTACTCTTTTAATTAAAAGCCTTCCCCCCGCCCCCGCCCCCCCTTTTGGTTTTATCATTCACGATGCTCTCTCTCTTGAGAAGCCATTGGTGTTTTATTTGGTTTCCTCCATCATTTTCGTAGCCTCTCTTCTCCCTCTCTTCTTCATGAGTTTTAACCCTTCAAATCTCATCTTTCATGCTACTCTTCCACCTTATCCTCTCTATCATTCTCACTAAAAGACCCAACCAATTCCTCTATGAAAGTTGATGATCGTGGAGATGAAGGAGTTAGGGCTAATGGTGATTTTGAACATTTGGAAGCTAAATCAAGTAAATCATGTGTTAATTTTTATGGGTTTGGTTAAGTGAAGCAATTGTGATGATAGTAGATGTTATTTTCATGAAATGGTGTTGTGGATATATGGGTGTCGTGAATGGTGAAGGGTGTGTAAAATTTCTTGCTTTATTGATGAGTAATTATTTATAGAAATGTTATGGAGGTTGAATGATCATGATAAGGAGTTTTGTATATGCTAGATGTTGGTGAAGAAATGAACACACATATATGTATATATTGATGTTTTGTTTCATATAAATGCTAGATAATGGGTTAGGAGTCATTTATGAATGATTGATGTTGTACATGATGAGTAAGAAACTATAACTTATGCTACACATGTTTTAAAGATGAATTGGTTGTGAAAGGGATATTATAGTGAGAATTGGAAGTTGAGGAGTATAGAAATGTGTTTATAACATGTTTGTGTTAATAGATGAGTGTAGAAATGAGTTGAAAAGGGATTGAGAATGAGGAGTAGAGGAGTAGAAAATGTGATTTTGGTATGAGTTGTGTTAGGGTAAGGTTTGGAAACAAAATGGATAGTTGAGCTGGAAAAATTTAGCAGCAATATGTTCACTGAGTATGCTTCAGTGTTTCAGCCATAACTTTTTCTCTGGTTATCTAAATGAGATGATTCTTGATTTGGATTAAACTAGAAACACATGTTTATATTTCTTATGAAGGCATCAAATGTAAATTCTGTCTTTAAGAGTTTCAAATATTGACATGAAATTAGAAACTAAGTGTAGCAAAATTTGTGTATGAATGTTTATGTTGTGTTACGTTTTGAGTGTATGAGAGAGTGATATATTTTGGGTGTTTATGATGAAGTATGGAGTATGAAATATGAATGGATGATGTTGAATTGAAATTGAGTGTCTTTGAAGAAGTTATCCATTGAGATGATGAATTAAATGAGTTGAGAATTGAGAGTAAATGAAATTTGATTAGTGTTTGAATGATTATGGAATGATATTGCATTAGAAAAAGATAAATTTGGGAAGATTATGAGTATATGTGATGTTAGAATGGGCTTAGGATCGTTTGGAGGGGTTTTGGAGATGAAAATTTAGTAAACCCAAAGGTTACACGGTCAGGTCGTGTAGATTCACACGGTCCGTGTGTTTTTGATGCAGAAAACACATTCTAACACGGTCTGACCGTGTGATTTCACACGGCTGTGTGTCTCTAAAATGACAGAATTTCACTTTGAGGTCTTCATGAAAGTTGTATATCTCGACGTCCTCTTTCCAATCATCCGAAAACGAGATCAATCTGACATCTTTTGTGAAAGTTATGGCAATCGCGCCAACATAGGTTCATTAGGAGTGAGGACATAAACATGGTTGCTTTTTTTGACCATAACTTCTTCTCTAGACCTCAAAATGACTTGATTCTTAAAGCAATAGATTACTAACACATTGTTCTTTCTCTCATGAAAGTTTTAGTAATTGGTGTTGAATTAAAAAAGATTGATCAAATGAAAGTGTGGGAATCTGTTGGAACAGTGTAAATGGGATTATTTTTACTAAGCATACTTCAGTGTTTTGATTATATCTAGATCTATAGAAGTTCAAATGAGATGATTTTTGTTTCAGAGTAAATTAGAGAAATAGGGCTTCAATTCATATGAAAGAGTCGAATTATGATTCAGTCTCTAAGATGTTCAATTTTTGAATGGAAGTTGTACATAGTGAACTATTTTTGGATAAGAGCAGTCTGAAAATGTTTGAGGTATATCTTCCAAATTACCGAACCAAATTAAATGATTTTTGTGTCAATAGAAACATAATACATAGAAGAATACTTTTCTAGAAAGGAGTATGACCAAATTACATCAGTTTCACTTTCTAATTGAATGTGAACAGTAGACCTGAAAGTGTGACTTGGAAAAATCTGAAGTGAGTCATTGAGAAAGGAATAGAGATATTAATGGTCTTTGTGAGGCATAAACCTAAGTATAAATTACTTAGATGAGGTTTGACATGAGAATGATTTTGTAATAAAATTGATAGTAAGATACCCGGGATTGTCGTGAACATGCATTGTACATATTTCATTGCATACATGTGCATTATTAAACACTTATAATTGTAGAAATTGTGATGTATGGGTATCTTGCATAAATGGGTTGTGCAAGTTAAATGTCCGCATTCAGGCGTTCCCAGAATTTGGAAGCAAATGCTAATCTGAAGCGTACTGTGAGTAGACCTAGATGATCTCAATTGATTGTTTGTTTTGTGTGAATTTTGGTATTGATTAACTACTGAATATCTATATAAATGTGATTGATTGTGTTGGTTCCGGACAGGAGGTCCGATGATTGTGATGCTCACTTGAGATATTGAAGTGTTGCTTGTATATGAATGAGATGAACTAAGTGTACATAATTTGATGATAAATGTGTCTTGAATGAGCATTTGCATGTAAGTGAAAATGTGATTCTCAACTTAATGTTGAATGCCGGACTAAGGTCCGATGATATGGGAATGTGATTGAATAGGAACATGCAAATATAATTGATGCATTTCATTTCATGAATGCTTGAAACATAATGTCAATTGTGACCAGAGTAGCCACCGATCAGAGCTTAAAGCTCAACAAGTGAAAAAAAGCCTCGAGCTCAAAAGTTATTCAAAGCCTCAGGCTCAGCGTTTAATGAGCCCTATATGGGAAAATTATTAATGAGCCCTATATGGGACAGTTATCAATGAGCCCTATTTGGGGCAGTTTAGGCACTCAGTCACAACAAAGAAATAAATGAAAAGTGAGTCTTATGTGCACTGCATATGCATAATATGAATGATCAAATTGTATTGAATGTGAAATGTGAAATGATGTGAATGTAAATTATGTGTTACGTGATTGGGTGGGCCATCAATGATGGTTACTCATTGAGTTCGCAAAACTCACCCAAAATTTGTAATTATTTTTTAGCATCAGAAGAATACCCCGTTAGGCAAACGGGAGTATACTTACTGCATGCAGGTCAGAGATAGAGGTCGGGATCAATTCGTGTCTGCATTAGTGTTAACCTATTCTTGTATAAATTTGTATTCCACAATTTCTGTAAAATAGTGTTTTGTAATTGTAGTGGGCCCCAATTGGCTATTGAAATTCTATTGATTGTAATATGTTGATTGAAGATGTTTCTGAATGAAAGTGGCCCCAAATTGATTACTGATTTCTGCATATTATGGTTGTGATTGTGGTTTCAAAAAAAACAACAAAATTTTTGTACTAAGTTTTGACTAAATGAGTGTTTTAGTATGTCACCTTTGCAGGGCATGGTCTTGGATATCCCTCAGGATGTCGGATACGTGTCTTGCGGGAGTGGGGTGCTACAACTTCATTTCAAGTTTATACATCGCATTTTAAGAATGAAAAAGGAAAAAGGTTCAGGTTCTGATGTCAGGGCAAATTCTGGATTAACCTAGGCTAAATTTGGTAAATGTGCCTTCTAGAAAGTTGTAGGACTTTCTTCTAGCTTCCAAATGGTTTATAGTAGGTAATTTTTGGACACTGGAGTCTAGAATTATGGTCCTTAGAAGGGCAAATGCCTAAGAGTTTAGAGTGATATCGTTTGTAAAGATGTCATATCGTCTATGATGACATCATATTGTCTGTAGGATGTATCGTATATGCTTAGGAATTTAGAGTGATATCGTCTGTAAAGACGTATCATCTGTAATGACATCATATCGTCTGTGATGACATCGTATCGTCTGTAAGATGTATAGTCTTAAGCATTGCATCGTCTTAAGTTGACTTTGCTTCGTCTTAAGTTGACTCCGCTTCATCCTAAGCATTGCATCGTCTTAAGTTGACCTTCCTTCATCTTAAGTTAACTAATGTTATCATCTGTTCTCGCATTCGTCTGCTTATTGCATTCATCTGCCTCATGCTATTGTCTGTTCCAGCATTCGTCTGCTTATTGCATTCGTATCCCTCATGCTATCATCTGTTCTCACATTCGTCTGCTTATTGCATTCGTCTGCCTCATGCTATCATCTGTTCCCGCATTTGTCTGCTTTTCTATTCGTCTGTTCCTTGCATTCATCTGCCTCGTGCATTCGTTTACTTCCCGATTCGTCCATTCCTTGCATTCGTCTGCCTCATGCTATCACAAAGTCTTCTTTCAAACCGTCCTAAGATGATCTTATCCTACTATCCCTTATGACTATTATGTTAATAGCCCCTAGACAGGTGCAATATGATTGATGGTCAAAACCCTATTTGATCCTTTCATCCATAACTTTGTTATGGAATGTCCAAATGAGATGATTCTTGTCTCTAAATAAATTAGAGACATAGGGCCCAAAATGTTCTGAGCAAATCATGTTGAAATTTCGGTTTGGGGTTTCCCAAAAATCTATTCTGAAATAGGAGAAGTGAGTTGTTTCAATGTTTGTCCTAGTAGCGGCACACCACCCTTGTGGGACACGCGTTCAGATGTCACTTAGGACTTCGGGCCCGTGACCCATGAGGGCGGGGTTTCCAACATTAATTGTGGACTATAATTAAACGCTTTATTATAAAATGACAATAGTAATCATTAGAAGAAAGTAATTACATGATTTTTCTCGCCTATATGTGATATGATATAGATCATATGTAATTCTAATTAATGCTTATGTGTATTTGATACTAAATTTAGATTCAATATTATTGTAATGTTTAAAGCATGATAAGAAATAGATTGTTAAGCAAAAATAGTTGATCCAAGTTTATGCAAATAGTTTGTATATGTATTGGATCAAAGGAGACTTATGCTTAACATAAATGGCAAAACTAAAAAGTTGGATAACTGAGACATTCCTTTTATGTTATATTGGTTAAATCAATATAATAAGAATCATAAAGTTACATACTAGGATATATGTATCCTTTAAATTATGAATTGTCTGGAACTTGTGAAACTTGTATAATTGAAGAATAACGAAATCATACTTTGGCGAAAGGATGATGATGGTATTGAATTTTTAAATCTTATACATGTGATGTAATGGATGGAATAACAATTCATAAAAGGATAAAATTATATTTCACTATATTACTAATGACTTTATGTGATATAGTCATATATATTAAATGAAATATTGATTTAAATTTTTTAAAAGTTCAAAATGTTTAAATCTAAGTAAAAATAAAACATTGAGAATGTCAAAGCACTTCAATGAGATCGTTGTGATAAGTTTTAAATTTTTGGTTATCTATAGGGAATGAGATTCTCTAGTGAGGACCTTCACAACAAAATTCCATAAGGGTATGGATTTATGTAAGGAGTTACATACAATACGAGATATTGTAGGATGCAATATTATTTCTTCTATAGCGATGCCTAGTACAATAACTTACCTTCTATAGTTCCAGTTGAATCAATTAGCAAGATTTCATATTAGATATGAAACGCTAAGTCTTTGAAAGGCTCAAAGTTAATGATTCAAGGATGCGATGCTTAGTTAAAGCTTATATATAATCCATTAAGTTTAGAACTAAAATAGGTAATAAAGGGTTATGAGATATCCAAAAGGTTGGATATAATCTTACAGAACTATTAAACAAATTGTTTGATTCAATGTTTACTTATAGGAGAATGGTTCTCAATATAAGTAGTGGGAGTAAGAAGGAATTTAAAAGGTTCGAATCTCATGAGTGTACATCTAATTGGAACTAATGCCTTTAATTATACATTTGATGTATAGTTGAAAGACTATGAGACATTGAAAGATTCACTTTCACGATGAATTCAAAGAGTTTGTTTTGAAGATGATTATGAATTTATCATATCTGCAAGAAGGTTAGTGGGAGTATAGTTATCCTCTTTAGTGGGAGTAAGTGGAGGCATATTGCTCACAAAGAACAAAAATTCTAACTTTTAGTTGTTGAACACATAATTTTCAAGAACAACTCTTGTTGGATATGAAAAGTTAACAACTTAATTCTGGGAATTAGATCTATAGAGATAGATTGAACTTTGTTAACTTTTTCTAAGTGCAAGTGCATAGGTAATGTACTAAAGATGTTTAGTATTTGAGATATCAGATACTTATGAAGTATCAAAGATATCCAGTACTCTATGTATGAGTTGATATAGAGTTCAAGATGATAAGGATATAACTTTAGAAGTAAATCCTAATTAAGGTTTATTTACTTAGTTAAAATAATATCATTAAGGGTTAGAAAGGTTCCAATGTAGCAATGGTTGTTAATTGATTGAGCCCAAGTTTACATCATTAATTGGCTGCATTTTCATAACTATTGATGTACTTTCTGACTCCTAATTGCAACTTTTGTGCTTAAATTAGTTCCTTATGTTGAGCTCACATTATTTACAATTTGTTAGTAAAATTGTTACAAATTGATATTAATTGCATTATAATTTTTCCAAGGACAATTGATGCTGCAAATTGTGATTTAATTGTAGGAACACAAAGGAGTCAACCATGCCAAGAAGTCAACAGGTCGTGAGCTTTCCACACGTGACGCATTCAACAGAACAAATCCAGCACGTCGTGACGTAGGCCAATTTCCAAGTCGCGGCGCGTCAACAGACAACTACACATCGCGACGTCAACAAATCAACACGTCGCGGCGAGCAAGCCAAAGCACACATCACGACGAGAATTAACTCGCATGTCGCGACATGCAGACGGAAACCTGGACTCTAAATAGAAATTTTCCTCACTGTTCTGACCCGACCTGACTCGTTTCTTTAAAAGCTTTCCAAATTGGGTCATAAGAGAGGTCAGCTACGCATACCACCACCGAATTCATACAGATTCATTCATCACACAGACACCATACTCGGTAGCCACCAGAGACGATTCCACCTCACCACCTTCATCATTCATCTCCGATCATCATCATCATCGATGGACACCTCACCACCACTTCCACCATCAGTCTCTGGAGCCATGTTTAACGTCGGAGTTCCAGCAGTGGTGGATATCGCCGGAGTTATGCTTGGCTAGGGTTCCCGATCCTCTTGAAGATGTAGCGATGGCTTGAGTTCACCGTGGGCTTCAAAGGGAGTAATCATATATTGTCTGAAATTTAGTTATGTTGTTGTAAAAACTCTGAGTTAGAGCTTGCGGTGGCATAACGAGATTAGCATGGTTAGAGTTTAATCATGTGCTGAACAATATTTTGTGATTTGGATATAGTTATTTGTAAAATTGTTATGCTTAATATATGAAGTCTCATATATGTCATTTGGTGATAGCATTGACCCTCATTATCTGCCTAGTTGTGTATGATTTAGAAGGTTGTGTTTTGATCCGATTGACCGATTGCATTAACTTGTCCAATTCCCACACTAAGGTTTTTAACAAGGTTTTAAATAATGGAGTTCATTAATTAAATCCTTTGACCTAAAGAGTCCTTTAGGGTTGATCTTTTGAAACTTAGTGGATTTTACCCCCGAAAAATTATTTTGAACCATGATGGCCTAAGCTCATTTTCAAGAGGTCTTTTATCCAATTTGATCATAGTTTGAATTTTGTTTACTTCTTAATTTCCCAAAAATCCAAAAAGATACTTTTTACACTTTTCTTCAGTTATCTTCTTCAATTTTGATCAATACACAAAACCCCCTCTTTATCAGCTTTAATTGCATGTTTTTGACTTTAGGCTAGCTTTAAACCTTTTTCGTCAGTTCCAAGAAGTGAGACGACCCGAGGCTGCGACTGTACTGCAAACCTTGGTTTTTATTGGTTTTGACTGGTTTCTAAGGATCGATCCTAGATCAAACGACGAGCCATGATCAAAATGACGCCGTTACCGGGGAACCAAGAAATTGGTTTTCCATAGGTTAGCCACAGTCGTTTTTATTTGTTTTTACATTGCATTCTCATAGTTTGCATTTCATACTTGTCGATAGTATAGGTTTTAATTTCTTTTTCATACACAAAAGCATACTTTCATACTTTACTTTTCACACTTTGCATCTTACACACTCTCACACATACATACATACTTGCATACACTCGCACCTATCACACTCCACTTTTTGCCTAATTGTGTGTATTTTTGAGTCAATTTTGCTATAGCTTCATACTTTGTTTGCTTTTGCTAATTGCTCTTGTGCATGCCCAGAAAACCTAGGCTAGTTCAATTCCATCCTGAAATTGAAAGACATCTTAGGAAGCTTAGGAGAGAACGGAAAGAACAAGAGAGATTTAGGATAATTGCGCAAGAACAGAACAT
>JAOTBA010000178.1:67666-78523 GCA_025629845.1 Erythroxylum squamatum
TGGGTTGAGTCATAAAAAATGGATATGGATATGGGTATAGTAAAACCCGAACCGAACCCTACCCATTGCCATCCCTATTCGATGATGTTGCGTCAAATTGGTACAATTGGATGTACCGGAACAAGCAACTCTCTGGGTGGACAGCTTTCACAGCCTCGCTGATCGCCAGATTCAGGTCACATGATTTAGAGGAACCAGAGGGCCTCCTTGCTAAGTTGCAACAGGCAGCAACTGTGAGTGAATATCGGTCTAGCTTTGAGTCTATCACGAACCGGGCTATTTCCTTGCCGGTCCAGTTCCTGGTCCAATGTTTTATATCAGGGCTTCGTGCGGATATTAAACATTCAGTCTTAATACACCGGCCCCCTACGTTAGAGGAAGCAATGGCGTTAGCCCAGTTACATGAGCAGCGCATAGCCTTAGAAAAAGGTTTGGTTCGGCCCACACTTGGTTCATCTAAGCCTCTTTTGCCCACACCAAAGCCACCCTTTCAGCCGACCCCTACTAGCTTATCCCCACCTCCTTCCACTGCCACGTTACCTGGCGGCACCAAGGTACCCTTTCGCCGTTTAACTCCGTCAGAAGCTGCTCACCGCCAATCGAAGGGGTTATGCTATCATTGCGACGAAAAATATACATGGGACCACAAATGTAAGTCCAAACCTCAGTTATTGTTGTTGGAGGACGATGTTGAGATTTGCGACACTGCTGACCCAGTTTTGTTACCCCCACCGCACGGCCCCCACCCCGACATCTCTTCTCTGGCGCCGTCATCTCAACTGCATTCTGCCATTTCCTATAACGCTCTTGCTGGTGGATGTTCCGTCTCCACTTTGAGTTTTCAGGGGTCGGTTTTTGGCAAGCAGGTTCAGGTGTTGTTAGACGGAGGGAGTACTCATAATTTTGTCCAAACTTGTGTGGCCACTTATTTGAATTTGACTGTCACTTCTACTCCGAGTTTTTCAGTTTTGGTGGGTAGCGGTGAACGTTTACCGTGTGTGGGTATTATCCGGCAAGTGCCCCTCGTAATACAGAATCAGGAAATTTTGGTCGATTTCTTCGTCTTACTGATTCAGGGTTGGGATATGGTACTTGGTGTCGAGTGGCTTGCGACATTAGGCCCCGTCGTTACCGATTATGCTTCTTCCATCTTTGAATTTTCTTATAACGGTCAGAAGGTCCGATGGACAGGAGATGGGGCACCACCGATTCAACCTATTCAGTTTAATGCTCTCCGTCGATTATCTTCTGCCGATGCCGTGGCTGAAATGTTCCGGTTAGATTTCGTTTCAGCTTCACTCACTTCTGTTGAGGAAACTACCCCTGCTATTGCTGATCTACTTACTGAGTTTGATGATGTGTTCACGAAACCCCATGGATTACCTCCGGCTCGAGATTGTGACCATGCCATTCACTTAGTTGCTAACAGTGGTCCGGTGAATGTCTGCCCTTACCGATATCCCCATTTCCAGAAACAGGAAATCGAACGGTTGGTTTCGAAAATGTTGTCAGATGGAATTATTCGGCCCAGTACTAGCCCGTTCTCGTCCCCAGTGTTGTTGGTCCGTAAAAAGGACGGTTCTTGGAGATTCTGTGTTGATTACCGTGCACTGAATGCAGTGACTGTAAAAGACTGTTTCCCGATTCCCTCCATCGACGAGTTGTTTGATGAGTTGCACGGAGCTGTGTATTTTTCGAAGCTTGATCTCTTAGCCGATTTCCACCAGATTCGCATTCGCTTGGGCAACGAATGCAAAACGGCCTTCCGGACTCACGAGGGGCATTACGAGTTCTTGGTCATGCCGTTC
Source organism: Erythroxylum squamatum (assembly GCA_025629845.1). Classification (NCBI taxonomy): domain Eukaryota; kingdom Viridiplantae; phylum Streptophyta; class Magnoliopsida; order Malpighiales; family Erythroxylaceae; genus Erythroxylum; species Erythroxylum squamatum. The sequence goes on from JAOTBA010000178.1 coordinate 69,475, forward strand.
GGCCTCACGAACTCTCCCTCCACCTTTCAGAGTTTAATGAATTCGGTATTTCGACCGGTGTTGCGGAGATATGTCCTCGTCTTTTTTGACGACATTCTTGTTTACAGCCCAGATTGGCACTCACATTTGGAGCACCTTCGTTCCGTTCTTAGCATATTCCGTGAACACAGGCTAGTCACTAAGAAGTCTAAGTGCCTCTTTGGACACACATCCATCGGGTATTTAGGCCATGTTATCTCCCGCAAGGGTGTAGCGGTTGACCCGGACAAAGTTCACTCTGTGCAGGCCTGGCCTATACCCAGAACAGTAAAAGAAGTACGCGGATTCCTCGGGTTAGCTGGTTATTACCGGCAGTTTATACGGAATTTTGCATCTGTCGCGGGTCCTTTGACAGATTTATTACACAAGGACGCTTTTCATTGGTCTGAATCAGCAACTACAGCCTTTGAGACCTTGAAACAATTGCTTAGTGTTGCCCCTATATTACAGCTGCCAGATTTCACTAAGGCCTTTACGGTAGAAACCGATGCTTCGGGTACAGGACTTGGTGCTATATTGTCGCAAGGGGGTCACCCAATCGCTTATTATAGTCAGCAACTCAGCCCTCGAATGCAGCAGTCCTCCACCTATCAGAGGGAAATGTACGCCATTACACAAGCCGTGTCTAAATGGCGGCAATATCTTCTCGGTCAAAAATTCACCATTATAACCGACCAGCAGCCGTTGAAGAGCTTGACCGCCCAAGTCATTCAGACCCCGGATCAGCAGAAGTGGTTGGGGAAATTAATCGGGTATGATTTTGACATTGTTTATCGTCCGGGCAAGCACAACAATGCTGCGGATGCTCTCTCTCGCGTTCCAGCACCCCAGTTCTTAGCATTGTCACATACGGACTTCTCGATAGTTGACATTATTCGAGCTGCTAACTCATCTCATCCGGAGTTACTTGACCTTCAGGAAAAATTAGCTGCTGATCCCGATTCTCTGCCTGGTTTCTTCTTCAAAGAGGGTCTGTTATTCTTTAAAGGGAGGCTGGTCATTCCTTCCGACTCTCCTCTTCGGGCTGACTTACTTATCGAGTTTCATGCTTTGTTGGTTGGCGGCCACTCTGGCATCACAAGAACTTTCCATCGGTTGGCTGCAAATTTTTATTGGAAACATATGCGCAGAGATGTCCAGAAATTTGTTCACGAGTGTCACACTTGCCAACAAATGAAATCCTCCACTCTAACCCCGGGCGGTCTACTCCAACCCTTACCAGTTCCTGATTTGGTTTTCGAGGCAATCTCGATGGACTTCATTACTGGCCTCCCCTCTTCAAAGGGAAAGTCCGTTATCATGGTCGTCATTGATCGTCTCTCAAAGTATGGGCACTTTGTTGGATTGCCAACTCAGTTTACTAGCCAAACGGTGGCTGCGGCTTTTGTTCAGGAGGTAGTCCGTCTCCACGGTATCCCCTCCGACATAGTCTCCGACCGTGACCCTCGTTTCCTTAGTGAGTTTTGGAAAGAATTGCATCGCCTTCAGGGAACAACCTTGTCTATGAGTTCTGCATATCACCCTCAGTCCGATGGGCAAGCCGAAGCCTTAAACCGATGCTTGGAAATGTATTTGAGGTGTTTTGTTGCTGATAATCCTTCCCTTTGGATGCCACTTCTTCCTTGGGCCGAATTCTGGTACAACACCTCGTACCAAACTGCTGCACAACTGTCTCCATTTGAAGTTTTGTATGGTCGCGCTCCTCCGACGGTCACTCGATATATCAGAGATGAGGCTGGACACCCACTGGTAGCAGCTCAGTTGTTAGAGCGTGATCAAGTTCTGGCATTACTCAAAACCAACCTACAAAAAGCTCAGGCTCGTATGAAGTTTTATGCCGACCAACACCGCCGTGAGGTCACATATGCTGTTGGTGATTGGCTATATGTTAAGCTACAGCCCTACCGCCAAGTTTCAGTCCGTTTACAGAAGCATTCGAAGCTCGGACGCCGCTATTTCGGGCCTTACCAGGTGCTCCGTCGTATTGGCGAGGTTGCTTATGAGTTAGACTTGCCTCCCACAGCCCGTATACATCCTATGTTTCATGTCTCCGTGTTGAAGAAGTGTTTGGGTCGTCCCGAGCACCAAATTACTCCGTTGGACCTAGTCGACTCTACCAATTCTGTTTCACTTCAGCCCTCGAGGGTGTTGGCAACCCGTACTGTGCAGCGTGGTTCTGTGTTAGTCGAGCAATGCTTAGTGCAATGGGAGGGCATGAATCAGGAAGATGCATCCTGGGAAGACAAGGTCAGTTTGTCCAGTTTATATCCTGACTTTAACCTTGAGGTCAAGGTTGCTTGTGATGGGGTGGGTAATGTCATGAATCCAATTGTGAGGAATGGGCCAAATGAGGCAAGCCTGCGTAGAAGCACTCGTGCAAGGCAGAGCTCTCAACGGTATGTTGATTTCGTCTGATGTTTTGGTGATGGCCACGTGGACAAATCAGCAGAGGTCATGCAATTCTGGTGCACACACTCTAAGGATGATTTTGCTTTATAATAATTGGTACTGGTAGAAGTTTGTTATGAATATTCTCTGAGACATTTGTCTTTTCTTGCTCTCATCTTTTCCTCTGTTTCCCATCCCCTTCTTTCTATGTAAACCCTTTCTTTTTTTGCAACGAAATACCGGAAAATATTGCTCTGTTTTGCCTTCATTTCTAGCTCAGTTACTGTTATATTGCCTGGGAACCGTCTCATTCAATTTGCAGGATATAACAGTTCCTCCATCATGGTTCTCTATCGTCCACTATCATCCTCTGCCATCCCAAACTCAAGGCTGCTAGTGCTATATTAAGATATTATATTCTATTTTTGGCATTATTTGTATTTTAATTTATTTGGGATATCTAGGATTCTACTATATCTTTTGTTACAAAGAAGTTGATTGATTTGATATAGGATTCATCTATCTTGAAATATGTAGAATTTTTAGAAGTTAAGATAGGGTGGAAGGAAGGAATTTTAAAAGAGATAGAATCCTAAAGAAGGGAGGATTTATTGGAGACAACATGCATTACATCAACGATCTTGGTAGCTGCATTTTGGGGTGCTTCAGTGATTAATTATATGTTCTATCTATGATTTTTGGGGCATTTGTGCGTAAGTTGGTCGATAAACTACAGAGTATACATCATACTTTTTGTTTTTAAAGACTCTCCATGATTATGTTATTCATGATTTAATCAATTAAGATATTTAATTTTGTTATCATTCGTTGTTTCAAAATCTTTTGTTGAGATTAGCATGAGGTGGTCATGTTATTGGGTGTGAGATAACTTTCAAGGGTGTGAATACAAGTGGATAGCGTCAAAAAGTAAGTGGAGTCAGCTAAATAATAGCCTTATGAAAGCCTATTGTACTTCGGTAAAAGTTGATTAATCTGAGTAAGAGCCTTGTGAACGTAAGTCATGTGTGCCGAACTACATTAACAAATTTCTTGTGTTGATTTATTTGTTGTATACTTAATTTTCCTACTTGTGATCAGATTATGAAAATCGCAGTTGCTTACCTAATTACCTTTTGATAAGCAACTACAAAACTCAGTTTGAGCAACTGTGGCAGAACAGGAATTTTGCGAAACTTCAATATTGCGTTTTCATGTTAGATGCCAATAGTGGATTATGTAACTATGTGTTATGTCTAATACAGACAAAGACCCCTAACTCCTAAGCCCTAAGCCCTACTGTATTCTATCTCTGCATTGGGTTGAGTGTTAAGTTGTTTTGTCTATAGACTTGTGTTGTGGATTTGTGTCATATCTGATACTATGAATTTTTCTGTGTTGTATAGCTTGCGCTAAGTAATTGATCTATTGACTCGTGAAGTTGTGATTTGTGAATGTTGTTTTATAGTCTCAGATTTGAGTTGAGGAATATGGATAATGGAGTTATGGAGTGAATTTAAATTATTATTGTTTTGGAAATTGGACTTGGAATTGGATCTAAAATTCTAAAATACTATTAGGTTCTCTCATTTTTTTAAAAAAATATTGTGATTTTTGCTGCAAATTTATCTATGTTAATTCAAGTTAGTGAATGAAATATACGATAGATTAAAATTAGTAACAAATTCATATTTCATAGTGAAGAATTAGTAAATGTAAAAGTAAAATTATTTTGTTAACAAATTGGGTTGTCATAAAATGGTTTATAAATGAATTACAATATTGATTAATATATAACTGAATTACATCATCAGTCATCAAATAAAATGAATTACAGTTGTGAATTTATAATTGAATTATATAATTATATAAAATGATTTATGGTCATGAATTTATATTTAATTTATTTAATTATGCAAAAAGTGTTATAGTTGTCATTTTATTATTGAATTATGCAGTTAAACAAAATGAGTTTTAGTTGTGTTTATGGTTAAATTATGTAATCATACAAAATAAGTTATAATCATGATTTTATGGTTGAATTATGTATTCATATAATTATAGTTGTGAGTTTATCATTAAGTTATGTAATACATAAAATGGGTTATAATTGTGAACTTATGGTTGAATTATGTAATCGTACAAATTGAGTTATAATTATGACTTCATGGTTGAATTATGTAATAATACAAAATGAGTTATAGTTATAACTTTTGAGTTTTTATTTAAGTTATTGAGCACAAAAACGGATCATAGTTATGGATTTATTGTTGAATTATGTAATCATACAAAGTGAGTTACATTTGTAAATTTATTGTCGAATTATATAATCAAACAAAATGGATTATAATGAGTTATAGTTATAACTTGTGAGTTTATATTTAAGTTATTGAGCAAAAAAACGGGTCATAGTTATGGATTTATTGTTGAATTATGTAATCATACAAAGTGAGTTACATTTGTAAATTTATTGTCAAATTATATAATCAAACAAAATGGATTATAGTTGTGAATTTACAGTTAAAATATGTAATCATACAAACTGAGTGACAATTATGACTTTACGGTTGAATTATATAATTTTAAAAAATAATTTATAGTTATGACTTTCTGGTTGAACTGTACTCACACAAAATGAGTTATAATTGTGAGTTTATGTAATATCACAATATGAGAATTTATTTAATAGAATGTGTTTAAGTATCAAATTATATTAAGAATTCATTTATATAAGTTCATGAAGTTCACTTGCATGTGTATATCATATAATTGTCGAGAAATTGTTATTCTTCTATTTCTTCATGTTATGTTACATAACTTTATTTTGATATGAAGTTATTATGTTCATTTATTTTTATAGATAAATGAAAAGAAATTCAATTACTCTTAATAATTAAACTACTTCAGGAAGATTCGATGATCCAACTTGAGTTCATACTAGATTGGTACCTAGAATGAAGAACTATATCATTTTTTTGTATTGTAACGAGTATTTGAAAGGTAGGGAAATTTTCAAATTAAAAAAGCATTTAACTGGGATCAAAGGTGATGTGAAGCCTTGTAAGAAAGTGAGTCATAATGTGAGATGACAAATAAAGACATTGCTTGAAGAGTATTAACATAAAAAAAAAAAGATAGATGACAAAGATTGAACTATGAAATTGGTAGCAGAATTTCTTTTGATGCTGGTCAGGATGATAGTAAAGATGTCAAAGGTGGTAGTATTCTTACATAACAAGAAGAGAATGTTGTACCTGATGTTAGAAAAAGAAAAAGATATATGTTTGATTTTTTTCACCATAAATAACTCCTGAAGCTTAGCCTTTAATCCGTAGTGCCTTACAATCTAGAAAAGAGACTTATAATGTGAACATGACAATAGCTAGATGGTGGTATGATTAAGGTATAACATTTAATGTTATCCAGTCTTATTATTATCAACCTATGGTAGATGTTATTGCCTTTTATATTCCAAGATACAAACCTACTTCAATTGATAAAAATAGAGGTAATCTTATAAGAAGCTATATTTATGAAATAAAAAGTTATTTAGATGAAAAAAGAATGACTTGAGATACTTATGGGTGTTAAATCATGTGTGATAGTTGGATAAATGGAAGATAGGAGTCTATTATTAATCATTTAGTCATCTCAGCATGCTAGGTCTAATGCTAGATTCAAGGTTTATAAAATTATACTTGAAGATTATAAATTTTGGTCCTAGTGTCAATTTGTAATCTGAGTTTATGAACTTTTGGTAAGGGTACTTCGTCTGACTAATAATGATGAAAAGGCAAAAAGTTATTTTTACGATGTTATGGAGAGGGCAAAGGAAACAATCAAGGTCAATCTAAAAAATAGGTCTTCTTTGTATAAACCTTATTTTGTAGTTATCAGTGAGAGATAAGAAAGGCAAATTTACTTTATTGTTTGTGGCTATAGTGTTTTTGAATCCTAGTGTTTATTTGATATCAAGTTTTTTTTAAAAAAAGCTAAAGTTAATAAAGGAATGCCATCAACTATTAAAATAATTGTTGCCCATCAAATGATACAATCTCCTAAGCTCACAATGGAGATTTATAAGGATGCTTTTGGTGATTTTTGAATGTCTATTGTTATTCGTTAAAGAGACAAACTTAATCCAAATATATTTTTTTTTACTTTTATTACTTTTTTTAAAATTAATCATTACTTTGTTTTATTTATAATGTTACTTCTAATGTCTTACAATTTCTTAGAAGTGGTGTTCCAGAATTGTAAAGATTTGTAACTCAAATTCTGAGGTAATATGTAAGTGCAATAGAGTGTTAAAGGAATTAGAGCAAATTTAAATTCATTCATTCCAAGAAAAAAAAAAGGGTTGGAACACAATAGATTGAACAACTTGATCTTTAATCGATACAATTTAAAGCTGCAGAAAATGTATATTGTTATTATTATTAAGTTGAATACAGTTTTTATAATTTTTTAATAATTTAATTTTATTTGTTTACTAGGATTCTTAATAGATCAAGTAGTTTTGTATATCCAATTTGCCTTAACCACATCAATCTTTTAGCGCATTGGGTTTTAAAAGAACTAAGTTTGATAGATAAGAATGAATTGGAAGGTAATCTTGATAGAAAATTATTGACATAACATTTGTGCAATAAATTTAAATGATGGTGATGATGAGACTCTTCTCAATGATGAGAATTTTGTACCAAATGAGAATAGGGGTCAATGCGATTTGAGCAGATATTCAATTGAATAAAGTTTTAGGTTTTCATTTCTTTCCTTCACCTATATTTGATGTATATGTTAAATTCTATATATGCAATATATATATAACTGTAGAATTTTTACACACAAGGATGAAGACAAGTACTAGCTAACAGGTAGGATCATCAACTGGATCAGATCAGTTATTGTTGCAAAGAACGTTCAGCACACTCTTTCACCAGAAATGAAACATAGATGGCAATTATAAGTAGATGATAATATTGGTCTGGTCTTCTTTTTTTGTAATGTTAGTGTTCTTAATTGTAGGCTTACTAGCCCATAACTCATTGTAATGTTGTATTAGCTTCACTTATAGTTAATGCAATTCATTCATTTTTCAAAAATATATCAATATAACTATAAATGTTTTTATTTTAGGTTTCACTTTTAGTTGGTTGTTTCCTTAGCATGAACACCTGTTATAATACTTGAAGAGCCATGGATTTTTATTATTATTTTTATTTAATGTGTTAATGAAATTATTATTTACTATATGATGAAATTATAATATTTTAAGTACTTTGTATTATCTTAATTTTATATTTGTATGATGATTACATAATCATTTTTCATATTAATTATTGTTATTATATATATGTGAAATATGTGAAAAGCAATTTTAATAGAAATAAACAAATTGTAGTTATTTCAAAATTTTATTATTGTGATTTTTGGAGACAAAGCTAATATAATGTTATAAATTATACAGTAGAATATATTAAGGACCATTTTACAATTTTTAAAAAAATTCAATGACTATTTTATAATTATAAAAGCTTACTCAAAATAATACTTGGTATTAACCGATCCCAATATAGTACCGTATCAAAACTAAATCTGATACTGATTTCAGTATGGTATTCAAAACATTGAGTCCACAATGTCCCATGTCCTACTTGCATATTATATAAAACTACATACCAAAAAATAGCATAAAATTCATTGACTGTTTAGAAAGTATCAGCTGTATGGTGTCCAAAACATTGATTCCACAATGTCCCATGTCCTACTTGCATATTATATAAAAACAGACACCAAAAAATAACATAGGATCCATTGGATGTGTAGAAAGATAAGACTAATCTCTCTCTCTCTCTCTCTCTCTCTCTCTCTCTAATTTAGAGTAATAAGCACGCAAGAACATCAACCCCACTAGGATTAATCAATGGAGCAAAAAATATTTGTAAATTAATAGATATCAAGTATTTAAATCTATAGTGGTTTCCTTGTTAAGTAATAAATTGAAGTTTTGGAACATGGGAAATATTAAAGGGTGAGATTAGGTATCACCACGTGAATCTAAGTTAATCCATGGTTTATTGTCCTTATTCTCATGTCAACAAGCATTAATTGATTGCATGTTGTGTTTAAAGGTGACAAACATATCGAGTAATACGCCTAACTAGAGGCAACTAAGGGTTTCTCTAATCTCTTATTGAATGATTAAAAAATAAATTGGTTCAATTAATTTGATTACAAAAACTTTGAATCAGTCAATTTTTTATTTGGTTTATTTTAATAACTCTTATTATTAAAAATTGATCAATTTTTAATTAATTGGTCAATTTTTGTAAATTAAATAGTTTTCATAAAACATAATAAAATAATTATTTTTAATTAACAATTTTCTTTTTCAATTAAACTTCAATTTTTTCGGTAAATAAAGATATTGTCTATTTTATTCATAATTTAAATTTTTTAATTTTGTTCAATCTTTATTTTATACTGATATTATAACTGTCTAATATTAGTTAAACCTTTAAATCAATTAAACCACTTATCTTAATTTTTTATCTTATATTTAAAACATTAACTTATGCTTTCGAAATGGGTTCACTGGCATAAACAGAAAATCTTGAAACAA
>JAOTBA010000178.1:127847-149568 GCA_025629845.1 Erythroxylum squamatum
CCGCAAATTCAGTCTCCGTCCAATGTGTGTTTTGGCAAGTCAGAAACATTGCAAGACATCAATACAAGATTCAAGGAGATGCAATGGGAAGTTCAATAGCGACCGAACGATCCAAGCGATACAATAAGTAACCAAAGCATTGGCACTGACCTTAATTGAAATTGTCTGAACTGTTCCTGAAGTACGTTATGGCCAATGAACAATGAAACGGTCGATCCAGATGAAAGACCTGCAAGAATTTCAATGTCCACTCAAACTACTACAATGAGGTTCAAAAGGTCACCTCTCATGTAATTGGGTCTACATATTTTGACCAAAATGGTGCATTTCATCAAATGCACAACACACCACTTTTACAGAAAATTGAAAAGCGGATTAGCTACTGGGTAAACATATTTCTTTCACATACTGGTAAGCTGCAACTCATCTAATATATATGAAAATTGAAAATGTTTATGTTTCCTTCTAACAACATTGTGTTGACGATTTTTAATGCAGAATAGATGATATACAATTCCTTTTTAGCAAAGAAAATGATTTCATGTCAAGTTCTTTAACATTGTCAACTTGCTTAACTTCTTTTTCTAAATAGACTCTTAATCAAGTTACAACAGCTAGGTAAGATAAACTGAATATATGACTTATGCCACAATAAGGATAAACCAATGTGACTCTGGTGAAATCATAAACTACTGTAAGGAAGTTTTTTGTGTTTTGCCAAAGGGCAAATTTCACAAACTTTATTGCAAACAGTGAAATTATATCAGGTTCAAATTTAAATACTACACTCAATATGTTGTGAGCAACATGACCAAGATAGTGCCAAATATCAAACAACGACGACTTTGAATTGGTGTTTACATTGGAAATAAAAGTTTAATCATGTTTATATAACAAAATGATGAATAGACTTCCATATAGGTAATGTCAAAATTAGATATACTAATTTTTTAATTATTTTATATACGTCCTATATTATCACTAGGCATTCCACTAATAGTATGAACCACTTGATTTTATCCGTCTAAACATGTAACAAATTGTTATAATATTTCTTGAAACATTAGCATTTTAATGAATTATGTGCTTAATCATTATATAACCATTTACATGTAGGACATAATGTATCAATCCTTTCATAATTAAGAGAAAATTTATCTTAGACTTTAAAGAAAACATCTTAATATTAAAAAAAATTTAAGAAACTTAAAAAAAATACTGAATGAACTTGTTGTCAAAAAAAAGAGTTTTCAATTTTGAAAAAACTTCGGGATTTAAAAAAAATTAGTTAGATTACTTTGTATATGAATAGATATTATTTGGCATTATATATAAGTTGGATTTGTTCATTGACTGGACAATGTACATTTATTACACTATTTATTTACAAAATGCATTCTTCATTTAGCTAGTAAAAAGGTTTTGACCAACTAGCCAATGGTGAGTTTAATTAGAAAGCTATCGAAAGGAGAATTTTTGTCTAGTTAGAGGTCCAACTAATCGATACCCCAACTAAAAAATATATGCATAATCGAAGGTGTGTAATTAGCTAATTGATTAGAGACTAAAAATTGCAACATCTACTTTATGTGTCTAATAACTATTTGAGTTGATCTTGAGTAAAAATAAACCACGATTGAGCTGTGGAAAGAAGATTCAATATATTTGAGATTTGCTAAAAGCCTTGAGAGGTTTTTAGACTGTATGTATCATTCCATAACATATATTAAACCATAGTTCATTATTATTAGCAAGAAAGAGAGGTTTCGATTTGTATATGATTGTGCAATTGCAATTGTTGCAGTTGAGAAATTATTGATAAACACCAATGTGACTATGGTGAATTTGCATAAAAGAAAAATGTTTGTATAATATGCATAAAAAAAATTTGTTCCCTTAATTTAACATAATAGATCATATTGCAATTTGCATATTGGATTATCATCAGGTTGAACAATACATTTTTTGAGCAATTCCCATATTCTAGTAGCTAAATTTATGTAAAATACTAGGCTAGATACTAACTCGTAGATTTCAATAACCAAGAAATTATTAAATTTCAACATTTATATGAATATAGATTTAAATATAAGAACAAAAAAAATTAAAACATTAAAATTAATTTTAAAGGTCTATACCTATCGGTAAACCGACGGGGAGGGAGGAGAACTGTTACCTTCGTCGGAGACCACAACGCCGGCGAGAGGAGGAGCACCTGCGGCGAGGGGAGGAGCACAACACCGGCGGAGAAGAACCAAGGTGGCAGATCTCTCAACGCCAGTCGCCGGAGCAGCTGCGGAAGGGAGAGGACCACGTGCGGCTGGGAGAAGAAGAGGGCAACGCGTGTCGCCGGAGTAGAAGCAACGCCAGTCGCCGGAGAAAGCAACGGAGACGGAGGCAGGTGCGGCGAAAGGAGGGAGGAGGAAGTTTGCGCGGGGGAGAGGAAAAAAAGGGAGGGGTAGGTTTTAAGTCGACAGACGTTTTTACCGACCCCAGTACCGACCGAATTTTCGGTCGGTGAATAACCCTTCATTAAATTCTACGACCGAATACATGTCGGTCGCTATTTTTGAACTGTCAGCCAACTTCTTCGACCGAACGATTGTTTCGATCGGTATTACCAACGGTTCTCAATACCGTCGGTATTTTTCGGTCGCAAATTATGATTTTTCTTGTAGTCGATGCTCCTCTATAGGATAATATGATGTTAAATTTAAGAAGTTAGAGCATAAGATATCCAAAATTGAGTAGAATTTGACAACTTAATTCAAATTCATGGGATTTCAAACACTATGCCCACCTAATCCCTAGATGTCTATATGTTTAGAATCCCATATTTCATGGAAGTACTTTTCTTATTATAATTTCAATGTTTTTTTTTCTCTTTTTCTGACTTATGCACTTCTAATTTGATATATTGAGGAAAATGTATGGTTTGGGTGCAGGGGAGCAATTGATAATTGACTTTGCTTTTATTATTTAGTTTTCTTGTTTAGTATACTTTGGTCCTCACTTCTTAATATTCCTTTTTGGAACCTCTAGCACTTTTTACATTTGTCTTTAAATAGTTTTGAGTTATTATAAATTATTGGACTAATTTGGAAAGGTAATATATGATGCAAGTCTAAACAGTTGGTTTTTATTTACTAAAATAAGTGTTTCAGTGTCTTTGATGGTTAATTTAAATGAAAAATGTTCATGAATTGATATAACTTTTAAGCCAATGAGCAATTTATCATTTTAATCCATTTATTTCTTTTGAATGATTATCAAATATGGTTTGATCATTATACAAATTGTTTTGCTATATATATGTTAAGATAAAATCCTTAATTTTATTAATCATGAAAAGGGAATCTAGGTTAATAATTTTCATTCTTAAAAGGCCCACCTTAATTAAATTATATTAAATAATCGTATTTTAATTCCAATCCCTTTTATTTGTTAAACTAACCATAATATGTGTTAGCTTAAGAAAATTTTAAGCCTTAAATCAAAGGGTTAATGAATTAGTTGTGTGAAAAATTAGATTTTTTTGGTGAATTTTGAAGTAAGGTCAATGGTATTGAAGTAACTTTTTTTTAATTTATATAAATTGATATTAAATTGATTAAAGTCATGGTCGTAGCGCTACAAAACTTTACAAGAGTTTGACTTAGGCATGCAGATTATCCATCATATAACATTAGGGGGACATGTTCTTACTAAACATTAACTAGTCAAATAGAGAGCTTAGATAGTCCTCATCAGGTGGGGAATGTACACAAGTGCAGGAAGCAGGTAGGATTTGGAGGAATACCACCTTGCATGTCCTTGATAATGGTTAAATATACAACATCTTCTTTTTGGCTATGCTAATGCAGTTATTCCTCCTTAAATATAGCAATCATGGAGGGTTAACAACTGTCTAACTAGGTTCCATACTTTTATGGAGGGTCATGCATATGTCTAAACAGGTAAGGGGGACTTAATCGTCGATTGATCTTCTTAAGATATATTTGCTTTTTCTTCAAATTCTTATAAGTATTAGATGTAAGCATTCTAAATATTGGAGCTTCCTCTTGTATGATCATAGATGAAGTGTACTTAAAATTTCTAACTAATCCTATAGTGATTATCTCTTTATTGGAATCTGACCATGATCGAATCATGGGTGCAGTAGAAAACAAATGTTTTACAGATTTCAATCTGATCTCAATAATTGCATAACTTGAATAACAACACGAATTGTAAAGTATGAATCATACTTGATTCGCATTTCCTAGTGAAATCTTTTGAAAAAAATTTCATCGTGTCAACCACGATATGCTCAATCATTCAGCCTCTAACGTTATCCATAGAGCAATTTCTCAAGAATTTTTGAGAGGAAGAAAAGAAGTGCTAGCTTCTAAACATTCTTCCTATTAATAGAAAAATCATTAGGATTTTTAATTTTATTAAAATTAAATTCTTTAATTATAATTAAAATCAAATTCTAATTAATTTAATGTTAATAAAATCCAATGTCTCATATTTGATCCCTAAAGTTTTTCAAACTTTATAATTATGTCCAACTTAATTAAATTGATTTTTTTGACAAATTGCTCCTTGATGTGTGACCCATTAAGTTCCTAATATATTAGCAATGATTATAAATTCAAATTCAAATTCATAATTAGAATTAGATAAATTAAAAATCCTTTTAATTTTTCTTTAATTCTCCAACTAAACAATTTATAATCATAGATCAAGATTGCGTCTAACTGCATGTTATGACCACCCAAATATTAGGAATGTCAAAGTGGTTTGACTTAACTTGTTTATGCATGGTTAAGATGTATAACTTAATCTTTTCGTCATCCAGTAAGCCAATTTGGACAGAATATAGACATAGTGTTTACTCTTTTGTTCCAATCATGTTCGTTCTTGCTAATTAGTAATTAATTTATAATTGAAATTTGAAAAAATTATTTTCAAATGTTAATTCACTCTGGACAAATAATTGTATAAATCACTACTAATCAAGAAAAGTATAATATTCTCTCTATTTACTTTAGAGTGACGAATCTTTTTTTTACTTACTCAACTATCTCTAGATAGTTCATACTATAAGCATATACTGCCGATCGAATTATCCTAAGATAGTTCATAAGTAGCATCACAATAATTCTCACATGAGATACCTTGGTAACCTCAAGTATAAGGATCAATTGTACAACAATTATTATGAGAAAATCCACATAAACATAAGTAATATTCCATTTGGGATTCTCAAGTCAGGTCAGTTTAGTGACCTATTCTCTAATAATCACCCACACATTAGTTTAAGTGTGTGTTTGGTTCAGCTTTTGGAAGGTCCAAAAGTACTTTTGTCTACCGCAAAAGTTATTTTGAAGAAAAAGTTGGTGTTTGGCTGTACATTTCAAAAGCTCTTTTGCAGTAGAAACAACTTTTTTAAAAGCTCAAATACAGCTTTTTCAAAAGCTAAAATTTGGAGCTTTTCAAAAAAGCCCAAATTTTAGCTTTTTCGGGAAGCTACTTTTTATGTTATTTCCGTCACTTACGTAAACAACCTTCTGTTCTCCTCTTGTTGACGCAGACCCTTTCCCTTCTTGTTTTTAGCTTTTGCTTTCAGGGTCCTCTACCATGTCCTCCTCTAGCTTTCCTGAAACTGACCCCTAATTAAATGCCGCAAGGAACCATTTCGGCAATGGCTGTGAAACGCGTTGCTCATTGTTTCTTTTCTTCTCTGTGTTCTTCTTTACTCTCGGAGTTGGTGTTGCTTGCGTCGACTTTCTCCTTACTGCTTATCGTGCAATGCACCACTGATGCTTCTGATGGTAGCAAATTTTGTTCCTCTAAATATCCCTTCAAAGTTAACGTTTTGAGGTTCTTTTTCATTTTTTTTTCTTTTTGGCTCGTCTGTTGGTGTTTGACCCAGATGAGGTTTTTGCTCAAGAACTTGGAGGAACAGGGTTTGGCCTTCGTTTAAAATTTTATCTTGAAAGTAAGGATTGTCCTTTGGATTGGACTAAGAGGCATGAAAATTGAGGTTTTTCTTGCCTCGGAAATTCTTCACCAGTCATTTTGAGGCATTGTAGGTTCTGATCAAGTAAGATGATACATTTGACATTCTTTGTTGTGCAGAGAGTTGTTACACAGGACTGGTCTGTCTGATTGGTGACTGTGTAGATTAGCATGTAGTTCAAAAAGGATTTGAGGGTTCACTGAGCAGGGTCAGAAGCCTGTAAATTTCACATAATGATTCAATGGACATCATAAAAGCTTTGATGATTTTGGAGATAGTATGGCTCATTCAGAGCTCTGAGTTGCTGTTTAAGGTTTCCCAATGTAAGGCTAGATTTTAGCAACTACAAGGTATAGCATTTTATCCTTGTCATCTTCCAGTTCAATTTGCATTTATGTATCTCTCAGAAACCGTTGGGTTTGACAGCTGAAACTGACTTAAGACGTTTTCTGCATATTTTGTGCCCAGTGAATGGTTTGGGATTGAAAGAGTATGGTTTCTTCACAACTTCATGTTTTGTTTTTTCTATGCCAACTGTTTTGATTGCAACATGCAACTCAAACACATATAAAGCTAATCATTGTCATAAGGTATCAGGAAAAATATCATAAATGCATCAATTAACCTGAACCACTAAATATATTATTATTTCCTCTGCAAGTCCCTTCAGCTGTTTATATACAAAGTATCTAAAGGATTCCCAATAAAGCATACGAGCCACTTCTAGTAGTAAACTGAAGTTCATTTTTCTCAGTAAGATGCTGGAAGGAAAGCCCATATTGCGTGAGGCAGACATGCCAGAGCTAATGCAGAGCCACGTAATGGAATTAGCATATAAGGCTCTTGATCTACACTAGGTTTCTGATTGCCAATCCATTGCTCATTTCATCAAACAGGTTTCAATCTTTAAAACCCCCTTAAATTCTTTTCTCCACATAGTTTAAGTTAATAACTGAAGATTCACGTCGTGTTATAATTATTTTCCATTCCACTTGAGTAGTTTGGTTTGAAGGCGGCAGGGAAAATATAAACTGGGCACAAACAATAAACTAGAGTGTTTACCTAATTTTCTGGTATAGTTTATCAGCAGATAAGCTTGTGTAGTGATGGGATTGAGGGTGACTAGAAAGGCATCTTCTTTCTAAAAGCAATGAGGCTCTGCTTGGTCCTAGCAGAATCATTCTCCAAAGAGAATGGATATTTTACAAAATGATAACTTGGATAACAACAATCTACTGTTCTGATTATGCAAGATTAGACAAAATAGTGGAAAGTTCACCGCGAAGCTTTTCCATTTTACTTTCTTAAAAAAAAAACAGAGATTCTGTTTGAACAAATCTTTGTCCTGAAGCCTTTGTGGGTATATCAAGTAATCCTTCATTAACAATCTACACTTTCCACAGAGGTTACAGACTTTAAGCTGCACTACCTCTTCTTATAGGGGCCCAAGACTGTCTCATGGTATGTTCTGTCATTATATATTCATCTTAAAGAATAAACCTAGGAATATATTATTCATGATTATGCTTAATCTTTATCCAATAAACTTGGATATGGCAACTTGCAGGTGGGACACGAACCCATCAAGAGCTTCACTTCTTTAAATAATCACCTAGAAAAAAGCTCTGCATAAAGGGTAGAGCATCACAGACTAATCACTTTTCCACCATGAGCAACCTTCCTAGTTGCATACATGCAAAGGAGTATCATCAGATTATGAAATCCAATGATTGATAGAATCAGATTGCCAGCAATCTGTCAGCAAAATTGATGTTAGTATAAAATGATCATCATGAATTCATAAATTGCATCTCATTCTGAAACAGAAATTTGATGAAGCTTATGGACCAGCATGGCACTGCGTGGTTGGAAAAGACTTTGGCTCTTGCATTACACATTTATGTGGAAGTTTCATATTCTTCAGAGTAGAGATCCTGGAAATTTTAATCTTCAAGGATGCCAAGGAGCTGACTCAAAGCAAGGAAGAGGCTGTAGGGTGCTAGTCAGGCCAGATTAACTTCAGCTTCCATGAATAAGAGCAATGATCCTTTGAAATACAAGAATCTGCGTTATTTCTTCGAGTGAAGATGAACAGAATAAGTTAGTAAATATTCCTTCCTCCCCTTATTGTATTAGAATTCAGAGTAATCATATTGTGTGTGTGGTATCTCAATTAGTCAGGACTGTAGTTTGCATGTCAATAGCAACAAAGTTCATGAATAAGAAGCTGATAGCAACTACCAGTGCAGTTTTTCATGAAAGTTACCTGACGAGAGGAACAATCCAAGCCTGTGAGCCTCATGAATTACTTACCGCCTATAGTTTTTTCATTGCCAGTGAGGACGAGATAATCCACATCCTGAGGACTAGATCCAACAGAACTGAGAATTCTAAACCTCAGGATGCAGATTACCTGATCCTCACTCAAACATAATCCACAGGAGACGACGTTCGAGCTGAAACTACCAGGTATGTACAATCTGAGAAGAAAAGATAGATAGAAAACAATTAGTACATTAGGAGATGTTGATGCTGATACGAATTATCACAGGAATTTATAAGGGTTCTTACAGTAAAATAAGATTTATTCCCTGGAAAGGGTTCATGTAGAGCACAGGGGTGCATATAGTATAAAGTGATGATAAGGTGCTATATTGTAAGAATCATTGTTGATTCTGTTCTTCTGAAGCCAATGATAAGAAAGGGTAGCTTTCCTTTACGAAGACAATGATATTTGATGATCTTGACTGCTTTTTCAAGAAGACTGAAAAGAACTTCTTTGGCTAATAACAAATGATTCGTTTCAAATCATTGTAAACCTACCAATTTTTGCATATCAAAAGTTTTGCACAGCCATGAATATAGCAGATTTTAGTGAGGTTGAAGCTTGTTAATTTAATGGAAAGAATCTTAAGCTTTTATTACAACAGTTTCTGGATGATTCTGTAACCTGTCATTCAATCAAAGATAGTTAGCTGAAAGAGAGAGGCTTTCCTCATATATATAATGTTCTCGGTGGTCTAAAATCAGCTTTTATGGAGTAACATATGCCATTCTCTTTGGCCATTGAAAAGGACCTCATTGCAGAGAAGAGGACAAGGTCTAAAGTTCAGATACTCCATGTCAGATTCCAAGAGTTTTCAGGGGTTTAGGAACTCCATTGAAAGTAGCTGAAACTGATTATGTAGGCATGTTCAAACTGTTACTAACCATGGTAAGAATGATAAGATGGCTGATGTTATTTGGATCATAAAAGCGTAAGATTTCAAATCTACTTTGTGATCAATATTGATTCCTGATTCGAAGGTGTTCATGACAGAAAGTTTTGTCACCAAGCGTCGAATGCATACATTCTCTCTATGCTTTATACATTTCATTAAGAACTGAAATCTATGCTTTATGATTTTTTAAGTTCATAATTTTCTTGAAATGGAGGTAAGATAAGAGGCACCATTTCCTTAGAAATTCTAGTGCAAACAAGAACATGACTGAGTTCGCTGAATGGTTTACATCTATACGTTTTCCATTAGAACCTTTTTCTTCTCTTGAAATGGAACCTTGTTGTATGATTAAAACGTTCTCCTGTGACAATTTGATAGCCAACTTATTCAAAATTTAAGAACAAACGATCGGTAAGAGCAATCTTGGACAAGTCCATGTAATATTCGACAGAAGCAAAGGTAATCTCTTATGGTCTGCTCAGAAACGAACCTGTAAAGCTTCTTGGCTCTAGTATCGTTTCTTAGAACTTCCATTACAGATTTACAGAAGAATATAACACCAATATTTCTCTCCTACTAACCACAGAATCTTCCAAATTGATCATATACACTGCAATTTGATGGAAAAACAACTTGTTACATATGAGATTTCCTTCTTTTTTTCCAGCTTGGAAATATTCTGATACTCGATAATAACCATATCTAATATGAATGTTGACATTCTCAGCCAACAAAATCATGTAAAAGTTGCCCTCCAATAACATCTCTTCCAAAATGTCGATTCTGTGCTTCGAAGCTGCCTAGTACATACCCTTCGCTATTCGCTTCAAGGCTTAGGCCTATACGTTGAGCTGCATTCATTGGAAAAGACTCCGGAAAACCCATACCGTTGTTCTGGTGAAGACCAAGAGTTAAGGAAACACCACTAGTTGGACCTGCCATGCTCATGACAACTCCCATTTGTGCATGGTTTGACAAGCTGTTATAGGACAAATCCAGTGGCTCTCCACTACCTTCAGGTACATTAGGAACTTCATTTCTCGTTCGCTTTAATGAGACATCCCGAACACTATGAGTGGATGTTGAGGGGTTAGACATTGGCACCTGATCACCCAAAAATTTGGTATTTCGGTCATCCCTTTGCGAAACTTTTTGCACTTGCCGTGTTTCCAACGTATGTATTTCTTCAACCATTGGTTTCCAGAGTCTTACTCTAGCATTTATGAACCAATTGGAAACCTGTTACACAAATAGACGAGCATATCACAAGATCTTCCACAGCAAAACTTGAAGAATCCCAAGAATGTTACCTTTAATGATCAATCTATTTAACTTATCTCTATGGAAAATTATATGAGGTTCAAACCCATAGAAACAATGAGAAAGTGGAGAAAGATGAAGCACCTGACTTCGGGATAGACCGGTTTGTTTGGCCAACATTAGCTTGTCTGTGTCTGTTGGGTAACTGCATTACAACAAGCAAAACTATATGGTATTAGTGAAAGGTAATTACAAGTATCTTTAAAAAAATACCGTTGAAAACCAAAACAAAGACAAAGCCAAATTCACAAGTTGAATCAGGAGACACTTCTACCAGAATGTTGGACAGAATAAACTCGGATACTTACGGATGCAAAAAGTGTTCAAACAACCATGCCTTGAGCACTGTTACAGCACGCTCAGGGAGCCCTCTCTGCGGTCGCCACACAGGTTGGTGCTCGATGAATCCAGGGTTCTGAACAGGTCTTTGGCTGTAAATGCCTCTATCAGTCTCAGCAAACCTTGTAGCTTCCTCTTTTCCACGGAAAATTTGACCTTGAGATTTGTTGTTGAACTGAAGCTGGTCTGCTATAGCATTCTTCAATGACTTGAAATGTTTGGACATGGCCTTCAAGGCCAAGTTTGCATATGGAGCTGCATTGCCAAGCCCAGAAACACACTCAAAAGATGCCACAACCGCTTGCATCTGCTGATAATATTGCTTGTACTTCCGGTATACCTAATCAAAAATCAAAATCAGCAAGGTAAGAACCTTTGGAGAAGTTGCAGAATGCAGTTAGAAGACCGAAAACAAATCAGTTTCATCGAGCAAGTGGAATTTGTGAAGGTGCAACAACACTTTCTTAAACCAGCAATAGGATGTGAAAAGGCTTCACACAAGCTAGAGTACCTGTACCTACTTTAGATACCTAAATATAAGCACAGACAATATAAACATGTTAATGCATACACATACACGCAAATATATAACATGGGTATGCACATTGTCCTCATTTCCCCGGCCTTCACTGAAGAGTGAACAAGGGATATCTTACAAATTTTGCATTATAAGGTTGCATGTTTTACACTGAAGAATCCCATTGTGATGTAAAACCCGCTTGAAGAGATTATCAATTTTACTTCTACAATGACTCCATTTTAAGTCCTTTCTGAATTTTTTACCCTTTCTTCATACTCGTGCCTTAATCAATCTTGATTCTTGAAAGTAAAACCTATGCAAGTGTTTCCGTATCAATTGTTTAACTAACAGGTCCAAAATAAAACTTTTTCTTAGATGTGAAACCAGGTACGTAATGTTATTCTCCAAAGCAGTTCAAACAAATACTTATTTGGGGAACTTACGATCATACTACCTTAAAATTAGCACAACCAACCATGTCTAGACACTACCCAGCACTCAAATGAGGTTTTTCTTTTTTGCTTAAGCATGCACAGAATGCAAGACAGCAAGAAAGTGAGTTAAGTAGCTGCACAAAGTGCCAAGAACAGCAACCATAATTATTTAGTAACACAAGTGTTTCTTCACCATATTCATAGAAAAAGACGAATATAGAGGATAAACACAACCGAGAACGAATTCGTTGGCATAACATCAAGAATATATGTAAGCATAAACATTTATGTAAGTATGTCTATGTGAAGCAAAATAAGATGAGAGGACAGTCAATGTGAAGTTAATTTACCAAATAGGTGAATCGATAAAAATAATGAACTACCATAAAAGCTACTTCTAGGCAAAGCAAAGACACCTTTGTAATCCTCCAACAGAAAGCAAATTTATAAAACATGGAACAGAAAAAGGAGATTTCATTTTCCATATGCATTGAGTTTTTATTTCTTTTCTATTGACAATGTAGCCAACTAGTAAGTTAACATCTAGAAACAGTTTCATTCTTAATCTACTTCCTCCAATAGCCTTACAAGTAACTTGCACACTTACTAAAACCCAAACATATGCAGATTAGCAAGATACCCTGAAATGTCATGACAACTGTGGCTCGTATTGTGGTGATAATTTACACAAGTCTGTGTCAAGATAGCGTTATTTTGGCTTAATGTCGAGTTCTTAATCCACTTTCTCTAGTCCAAAGTTTCCGCAACAATAAACCATTGAATTGTGCACAAAACATCAGGGACATGGATAGTTCAACCTCCAAATACCATTCAAGTTCGATGTCACTGCTATTATCATGACCAGGCATCAAATAGACCATCATAACTTACTACAAATAATGTGATATCGATGCTCATGATGAATCAAAAGAACATAAAATGCACATGAAGGAATAATAGAACCTAAAAACTTGCCTTTGTTACTTTGAAAAGGTGAAGAATCATATAACCAAGTGATACCTAAAAATTGCAAGTACACCTTGCTTAAATTTAAGCCACTCCTTCAAAAAGTGCATACACCTTATCATCTACTCATCTGTTTTTCTTTAGGTTTTGGAATCCAATTATTCTTGAAGTTACTCGGCTTTTTGGAGTATAAATCTTTTCACATGTATTCCCTTTAACCACTTTATGCACATTACGCTCCATAAATGGTGACTTTGTCACCTATTAGAACTCTTTCTATGGTTGTCAGATACTTTATAACAACTATATGTGTGCATATATTCCCTCCTGTCACCTTTTCCAAAAAGATGATTTCGTGCTCATCGAGGCCATCTATAACAAGAACCAAAATTGAGGAAAGACATAAATTTCAAGGCTGCATTATACAATCACCTATTCATGCAAAAAACAACCAATTGTAGGTTGGTTCGAAGCCAGACAATGAGACAATGCATTAAATAACCAATACTTCACTTAACAGGACCCTACTAATGGCTCCTACGGAGCCAAAATGGTCCGGTTTCACAAAAAAAATAAAAATCCGACTTGAAGGAGCGCTTCAAGTGAATAAGAAGCCAAATGACCGTGCGACTTAGACATTGAATCTAAAAACCCAAGAAAAGAACTAAACATGAATTCTTCGTTGTACATTACAGCGAAAACCTAGTTGATTGCCCTAAAGTGAGAGAGCAGATGCATGAAAAGAACAACATGAACTGATGAGGGGATGCAGATGCATACCTCGTCTAACATCGAAACAAGTCTGGATTTTTTCCTTCGACTTTCACTTCCATTCCCACAATTAACTGGATCATCAACAATCTCACTCGCGCTCAAACATTCAATGGGAGGATCCATCAGAGACGCGTCTACTGTGATCTTCTGGCCGTAAATTCCTCGACCCACATCGCATAGCTCTTCAAGTAACTGTTGTGCAGGTCTCAAAAACCTCGATCCCTTCAAGATTGAAGCGTACCCCGTGAATGGACCGAGAGGGACCGAGCTTCTAGATACGTCGTTCGAAGATGAACCAGTTCCCGGAACTATACACACACCACCTCCGCTGCTAATTTTATCAGTATAAATTGCAGAGCCATATCTTTGCAAATTAAGCTCTAAAGGAAGATTACTTTGGTGGGGATGGTGAGAAGATAAAGATAAAGACAGCCCTTGTCCGGTGGCATTAGAGTCATGAGTGGTCAACGACAAAGGTTCGGGCTTGAACACTATCACTTCACTATTATAAGGCTGGTCAAAATCTCTGAGACTTTGAAGGCTATGTGATGTATAAAGAAAAGGGTTACAGTTAACATCTTGGATCGAACTAGGGTTTACAGACAAAGAGGAGCGTGGATCCAAGTAAAGATGATGATGATGATGATGAGCAGAAGGAGGAGAAGAAGAAGAAGAAGCATTCACGATCCCTCCAGTAAAAGCCATCAAATTGGAACCTTCCTCTTTAACAACACAAACCGGGTTGGCTTTACAAGCCTCAGTTACACCAGACAGCGAGTTGTTAGCACACGAAGCAAGCAAATCTGAAGAGAGTAGTGAGGGATCATACATAGGAAATAAACCAGCACAAGCTTGAAGTTCATGATGGTTTTGTTGAGCCACAACTCTTAGCTTATCTCTTCTACTTTGTTGTGGGACATGGTAGGGCTCGTAACCCTCCGCCATAGTCACACAGACACAAAGAAAGACTACTATACTACTGCTACTTAAGGAAGAGAGAAAGCGGAAGTGGGAAATTAAAGATGATAGAGCTAATGAGTAAAGAGAGAGAACAGTGAAAGAGATGTGGTGATGATGAAATGAAAGGCTATCATGAGCTTCTGGGTCTGAAGCTATAGCAGAGGAGGTCAGGTTATCAGAAAGATACGTGAAGAGATTGAGAAAAAACTTGAGCTCATGTTATGGGTGGGTTCAGCGTCAGGGTTGCTTATTTCACGCATCCTCGCACGGAGACAGAGACAATCACTCACTTACACACACCAACCTAAAAGAAAGAAAAAGAATATGTATATATGTGTGTGTGTGTGTGTGAACTGTGAAGTTAAACAGACACCGAAAACAAAATCCTGTCTCTTAGTTTCAGTCAGCTTCCTCACCAGTCACCCTAATGCACTCTCTATTCTCTTCAATGGAGGCACTGCTCTGCATAGGGTTTCTCGAAACCGCGAGGCCACCGGTTACTCCCGGTAATAATTGAACTCCGAACTGTGTTGCAGATATTTCTGACAAGGTTTAAGCAGTTTTGTCGTTTTTCGTGAAATACACTTGTATGTGCATACATATACATGTTTGCTTTTTAACCCATGGCGCATGTGATCAGGTAAGGAATTTTTCTAGCGAGAGTGAGATCGCGAGTTCGAACTACTCTCGTATATGTAGCCATTTAAAATTTAAAATTAGAGTTTTATCTTTCGCAAGGGCCTATTTGACTCAAGCAGAAATTAATCTAAATGTGGATAGCTTAAAGATACCTTTTTATATTTAAGACCCTCTTAAGATACCTCGTGGAAAACTAAAAAAAAATATGCATGTTTGCTTTTTAGCATTTTATATTATTATTAGATAATATATTTATTTTTGTTTGGGTTGATGAAAAATGTAAATTTTATAGGGTGAATATGCAAAAACTAATTTTATTGAATATTTTATAAATAAAAGGCCATCAATAATATCAGACTTATTATATATAAAGATAAAATTTTATAAATGTTTATTGTTAAAATTATATAAATAAAAATTGTACAAAACAAAATAAATAAATTTCTTTTTTTATTAAATAATTTCATTTATCACATTCAAAAGTATATTTAAATACAATAACTTAGTTATATTAATTTTAAAAATAAACAATCAAAATTTTGATAATTTAAATATCTACTAAATTAAATTTTAATTATACATCAATAAATAATTTAATAGATTATAAAATATTTAAAAGTATAATGTAAAATTTTAACAAATATTTAAAATTAGATAATGTTCCCTATTGTTCCTTATTATTACTATTATTACTACAGCTACTACTACTACAACTATTAATAGTTCGAAAATTTTCTTTATTAAATTTCAACTTTATTTATTTAAATTAATAATTATAAAAACTAAATCGGTCTAATTATTTTAATAGTAAAAATAATGGATCGATCAATTTTTAATATTTATTCTATTGTGAATTTCAATAAATATAATAAATCTAACCCTTTAAATTTTTTTAAGTTTTTAAAGAGTTAATAATTTAAAATTAAATATTAATTTAATTTAATTAACATTTATAAATGTTAATATGTCTCTATAATTTTTTTCGAAATTTTATATAATTTGTTCAATACTTGACTAATTTTGAAAATACTAATTTGCCAATAATTTTAATTCACTAAATATGCAGAAAAAATTAGTTTAAATAATATAACTTTAACACGATAAAACATTTTAAATATGTAATTAAAATATTTAATTTCTGACAGGAACAGGAGAGATAGATCTGTTTATGTTACGTTCAGTTTCAGGTGACTAACGTCATGTTTAACGTTAGTGTTAGTGGGCCCCACCTCCACCGTCAAAACACACACTACAATGGCGCGAAACCCCCCGACTTCGCCGTCGACCTACGTAACGGAGTTATCAGACTTCCCAGCCCTCGTAAACAGATTCTGTACGTACTCTTCCCCTTCTGCGCCTCTCTCACACTCGCTCATAATCCCCGTCTTTACCACGCTCTCTTCGTTCCTCACATGTCCAATAAAGACAATTTAATTTAATAACATTATATATATATATATATATACTTTTTATTATTGAATCTTATATTTATAAGTATAGTTTAATACGATAAAGTATAACTAGAGGTGACAAATTCAGTTTATCCTATTCCTAATTTGAACTAAAAAATTAAATAATTTAAAATTTTTACGGTTAAATTGCTCAAATGATTTAGGCCTCGTTTGGTAGACAACTAATCAGCTATTTTTTTAGCTGAATGGTTGTCTTCAGTTGTTTGATTCTTCAAACAGCGACAAAAGCTGTTTGGGAAGTAGCAGATCCGATAATTAATTTAAAATAAACAGTCAAAAATGAAAACGCTTCTATATAGGAGCGTTTTCATCATTCAGTCAAAATTTTAATTACCAAAAGTCAATTATGCCTTTTAATTGAGGTTCCTAGATGCCTATTTTTAAAAATAGTGTTTATTCTTATAATTGTTTTTTGCATTTATAGGTTATAAATAAAATGTTGGCCTTAAATGAAAATGAAAATAGAAAGAGTTGCGTAAATTTTTCATAGATGATTAAACAATAGAGATAAATATGACTTCTCTAAAATTTAAATTCTTATAAGATTATTCAACAAAATACTAAAATATATTATATTCATATCTTTATAATTTTTTTAAGTTATGTTCTCATAAGTCATTTTACACATAAATATTTAATACTAAACAGCTAATTTTATCAAACATCTTCAACAAATAGCTAATATAATCTATTGGTTAAATCAGCTGATATAATTAACTATCAATTAACAACTAATAGAATCAGCTAATAGTTAATATAATCAGTTGATTACCCAAGCCGTCCTTAGTGAATTATTAAAATAATGATGTGAACAGGGTAATAACGCGCAAGAGAGAAGGAAGCGAGGAGAGTGAAGCAGAGTAGACTGTGATGATGTCAGCAATTGCGTGTAAAGGATCTCTAAAACAGAAGCTACGCCTAACGTACGTACTTTCATTATTATTATTAATTTATGATTACAGTGGAATTAAAATAAAATCAATTGCACACGAGTGTTGCCGGTCACTTTTGGACCGTCCGATCGGTGATGTTCTGGATTTTCGTGCTCCATTTGGTTTCTGCTGCTGCTACCTGATCATCACATCAACCTTGCCGCCCACAAGTTTTTTTCCTAGTTTGGTGAGAGTACACTGTTCTCTTGTCTAATCACACAGCAAATTCAATTATGTACTTTGCTAATCATCTGTTAAATTTTTTAAAGAATAATTACTCCTAGTTAAACTCAATTAATCCATTTTTTGAAGAATAATTACTCCTAATTAAACTCAATTAATCCACCTATCGATTAGAGTTTCATCGAGGGTGAAATTGCAACCGGCCTCTCCTTAGCCTATTGTCTGGACTTCCGTAGGATAGAGTTGGAAGTGCATTCGCTCGTTGTGCATAAGATTCTCTCTTCAACGAACCTTCACTCCCAGACTCTCAACCCTATAGTTACAGATATCCTGAAACTGTTCACCAGGAACTAGTTTGTTGTTTATTGACATGTCTACCGAAAGAGCAACAGATGCACTGACTGACTAGCTTTTCAGTCTGTCCACTCCGATATTGGAATCACCTATTTTGCCACTACACCTACTGGGTGCTATCATATCTTATTAGAGGATTGGTTGGGGATCTGTCTCCCCAGACTTGTCTAACAAAAAAAAAAAGAGTGAAATTGTATTTTGTTATTCAATATTTTCTAAAAATTTTAAATAAGTTTTATTTTTATAAAGAATAATTGCAAAAAAAAATAAGAACAATAATATCCTGTATAAATCCAACTAAAATATAAAATTTAGGAAGATATAATAATATGTAGCTTTACTCTAACGAGTAAAGTGATTATTTTCAAATAGTAACAATTGTACAATAATAAAAGAAACTTCAACTTTATTATTTTGCATTTTACGTGAATTTATCGAAAACTATCTCTTTATCGAGTTGTGATAAATTTGCTTATTACCGAGCCTCCTCACGCTTCAGTGAGACTTTAACTAGGTGTTGTTGTTATAAAACAATCTTCAACTTTATTCAATTTTTAACATTAACTTGTTTTTTATAATTAACTACTTTAGTTAATTAAAACTTAAATTATTAAAAAGTAACATAAACTTAATTTTATTAAAATTTAGAGTGTTAATAGTATTATTTTTAAAATATTAAAATGTAATATAATATTATAAATAATAAAAAGAATTTACTTAACATTTTTAAATAAATTAAAGGCTGATTACCTTAAATTAAGTCATGTGGAGCTATTTTTAATTTGATGATGGGTCTCTAATGTTTATTATTTTAATTATTGAAAAAGCATTTTAAATATTTAAACAATTAAAATTTTTTGTTAATTTTTATAAGTTTTAATGCAAATTATTAGGTACCTATATAAGTTCTTATATACAATTGACAATAGTTAATTCCATAAAACTTTACATTAAAATATTATAAAAATATAATATAAGGTCTTTTTAAAATTTCAAATACTACGGAATTTTTAATAATTTAAAATAAATACAATGGTAAATAAAGTCTTTAATTTATCTTATATTTCTATAATCTACAAAAAAATGTACAATAAATATTAAAACACTATGATAAAATTTTAACCAAAAATAAATCTGAGTGTTACATGATTTTTAATGATTCAAGAAATAAGAATAATTTTTATAATGAATAAATTACTTTTAAAATTCAACTCTCTTAAATATTTTTTGTAATGAATAAAATATCAAACTAATTCAGTTAGTTTAATAGTAAAAGTTTTAAATATATTAACATTTTGGTTTGATTTATTATAATAATAAAAAATCAACTAGTTTATTAATTAGTTGACTAATTTTGTACACTAACTAATTTTTATAAACGAGAATAAATAAATTAATTTTCGTTTAATAATTTTTTATTAATTAAACTTCGAAATTATTATAGTTTAATAAATTGAAAATTTAAAACTTTAAATATTTTTTACTTAAAAGGTTTAAAGGAAAGCATGAACAGTGACAGTTTTGACAGAACCATTCCTCCATAATTGATAAAAAGAAGCAAATCAGTGTCGTTAGGTGTTATTCATCGTCTCACCTCCCAATAAAGAGATCGACTTTCCAAAAGACTTCGTTTTGCAGGTCAAAAGCAAATAGAGATGAGACTTCCAATCGAGCTTAAGAAAAAGAAAGCGCATTAATGCAAAGTGTACCAGAAAATCGCCTTGGTGTATGTTTTGGAGTTTAGGACGAAATAGAATGGAATGATAATTAATAGAACGGAATGGAATGAAGTGAAATATAATGGAATAAAATGGGTCATTCTATTATTTGGAAGTTTAAATAAAATAAGAAAGGGACTCCTTTGACCATTGTTTGGAAGTGATACTAAAAATGAATTAAATGGAATGACTTGTAATATTTTTTCTAAAATTACCCTTGTAATAAAATATGCATAGTTGTCATGAAACTATTTTAGTAACCCCAAAGCATTTCAAATTGTAGGATGCCCAGAATATAGTTTTGTCATTTTCCTATATAAGCAATCAACTTTCTTGTTCTTTTTCATTAACCCTCATTGCACTGTACTCTTCGTTAGGCATCCATACACAACTAAGAGCCTGTTTGGTTGAGCTTTTATCAGTAGAGCTTTTGTCAGTAGAGCTTTCATAAGAAGAGCTTTTTTTAAAAGCCAGTTGACTGTCGATTAAAATAGATTGTAGTAATTGAAATAAGGGCCATACTTTCCTTGAGGTTGACCAAGAAAGCCCCCCTATTGCGTTGGCTTCTTAAAGAGAGTCTTATTGTAATGTAGGACACATATCCGTAGGATGCCTAGGGAATGAGCATATTCTGCACACTCTTATTGATTGCAATTGACCTACAATCATTTGACGAACTAGAGCGGTTATATCAGATACTTGAATCCCCTTGAATTAGAACGATGAGTTTAACTACACATAATTGTTGCTCCAATAACAAAATTAGAAGAAAGACTTAGAATTGTTAAAAACGTAAAAAGAGAGGACCCTTTTTCTTGTTGCGAGGAACGTCCCTTTTAATGGTGAAGTCTTCGAGTCGAATTCTAACTCTTCAAATGATCAGCCTTATCCACTGCATCAATTTCTTCACTTTATCCAAAATTTGTCATTATCATCAATAGTATCCCAATTTCATGCAATTTTTACTTTTTATCTCCTAAAACAAAACAAACATTAATTTTAACATTTAAGCATAAAAATAAATTTAAAATAAAGGAGTTAATATCAAATAACATGTCAAGATAAGATCTTATCACTATGAAAAGGTTAAAAACTAAAGACAAAATTGTGGGATTAAAGACAAATTGTGGGAACTATGTTGTAGTGAGCTTGAAAGCATTGACCATCTTTAGTTATTCAGCCTCCGTTTGGACTAGTATCCAACATATACACTCTTAGCCTCTACTTTCATGAATTAGATTGGAACAAAATATTAGGTTGAGTTGATCATAAATTCAGATCAATAGGAAAAGATAGAGTTTGCTTAAGCCTCAGCTTCAACAACATATCTATTTCATTTAGAAAGAAAGAAATTAGAGAGTTTTTAATACGATCAACACAAATAAGCATGTCTTAGCTCATGAGTTACATTGTTCGATACGAGAAATATCGGTAGCGCTTCACATACAAGAACAACTTAGCTCTTTTTATAGAAGATAATGGAATCTCATAAATTAAGTATTTTTGTATAAATGTTATAAAAGCTTTGTTTTCATTCTCGCTTAATTCAGCTTTGTAAAGACTTATTGATGCCTTTTATGGGTTATTGATGAATTCTTTTATATTTAAAAAAAATGCATTATCATATTTTTTGAATAATGTAAAAATAATTTTACAAAAATTTTACCAGTTTGCTTTGACGGAATAGCCATTCTATTCTGTTTGTATTCCTATTTCATTCGTTAAGCTTGCGTTTGGTTAAAAATAAGTTGAGAATAGCTAATCTTATAGAATACGCATTCAGTAAATTTGAAGAATAGGCAATATGTTGTAAATCAAATACCCAAATAGTAACCAACAAGAGAATGAAAGACACAAGTAATAATTCACTTCTATTCTTTTC
>JAOTBA010000179.1:4587-22356 GCA_025629845.1 Erythroxylum squamatum
CTCCCATGACAACCGTATGAACTTAATAAACATCACAACTAATACAGTTTACTGACAGATTTCTTACCTATTTAAGCTTCCGCTTCATCCATTCATCGAGCATACAATTCTGTCCCGCAACATCAGACTCGATCATCACCTTCTCAAAGGGATGAGATTTATTATCGGCTCTTTAGGGCTAAAAGGAAGAGAAAGCCAAAGAGCGAGAAAGCCAGGTGGGAGAAATAATCAACTTGAACAAGCAGATAACTTGTACAAGGAGCAGAGAGCAAAGAAGCTACGAGAATATGCAAGGTGTCGAAAATCTGATGGAGGCATTTAATGCTCTGAACCATCGTCTTATCTAAAGGCTTTATCGACAATCACACCATACTTTGTCATCCAATTATCACCCAATACTCCAATTACTCAGACAGGAATTCTAGAAATCATGTATCGAATTATCAGTGCCATTTGACCATAATTACCTACTACCAGTACCCGTTACTCTGCCACTTGGCATTTTCCTAGTTCGGAAATTTCCCACCGATTTCAGGAAAATTTTCTATAATTCTCCAAAATTATTAAATCAGTAATTTTACTCTCCAAACCCATTTACAATATCAATAGCCCATACAACTCAAGACAATCACGTCCCTTACCCATTAGACCCGGACTGTCAATGCATGTACACTTGTTGCTATATGCAAGTATTTACTAGTCGCGTACGTGCGACCCCTTATGTGATACATGAGCATGAGATGTGTTGTCCTAATTTCTCCGACTAATCACACTTTAGGGTTCTACCCTTTTGACGGGAACGGGATGTTACAGCTTTTGTCTTCTGAGCAGATTCAAATTTATTGCCCTTCAGAATGTCCTCCCTTTTTTTGGGGGAGACGTTTACTGTTTAAGATATTTCTTGGTTTTCTGCTACTTGTTTAGCCTCCTCATTTTTGTTGGTTTCTTCTCGAACATTTTTTTCTATACCCATTAATTCCCAATAGTCACCTTTTGAAAAGACCATACCCGTCAGTTTCCATGCTTTTCCTTGAGCTTTAAAAGATGGTTTCCATTGGTTTGTCATCAAGACTTTGTCTTCTCTAAGAGAGTTTACATCTGCCAACCTTAAAATAGGGATACTATCCTTCATTTCCTTCGATATATCCATGCTCACACATAATCTAGCAAATCCGACTCTTTTCCTCAGAGCTGTATTCACATCCATGCATATAGGTTTCCCCAAGTAGCTCGCAAGCATACTTAACCCCTTTGTAGTCCAATACTCCAATGAAATATTGTGAATATTCACCCATAGGGGAATGTTCTTTGTTCTGATTTTTTCAAGCTCCACCCCCAGTTGCCAATTTTGGATAAAAAGTAAAAGTTGAGGGATAAAAAGTAGAAGTTGAGAGATATGTCAGGGGCCCTCTTCTATTACCTTTTGAGCTTCCGATTTGGAAGAAAAGGTAAATATTATATTGTCTTCTTCAGTAAGCACAACCTCCATTAGACCTCTTCCTTTCCAATTTCTCAATACCCACGCCTGTATAATCGAAAATGCAGGCCTTTTTTCATAAAGAATCCCACAAATGTAGGTTCCCATGTTTTGGCTCCCTGTTGCAGAACATCTAGACTAGGAGCTACCATTAGCTTGCCATCAACCTCTACCGGAGGATTGAATTCCAAAGAGGAGTTAGAGCTATCTCCAACCACTTGTTTCCAAGTTTTCCTAGGTCCTTTGGCTGTTTCTACTTCAGTAGGAGTAAATCCATTAGGAAGAGCAATTGTAGTAGGGATTAAGATAGATGTAGAAAATGATGGGGAAGAGAGGGGAGGTGCAGAAGGTTTAGAAGAGGAGGGAGGGGTGGAGTTAGGTTTAGGGTTAGGAGTAGGTAAGGTTAGGGTTAGGGGTTGTGGTTTGTTTTATGGTTAAAATAAGAGTTTGAAATTGTTTGTCTATTGTGTAATTTCTAGTTTTTTTCTCAGGTTTGAAGCAAGAGATCTGGGGCGAAATGACATCAACCACGGTTACTGCTTTGCTGTTTAGAGGAAGGGAAGATATGGCAATGGTGTGAGAAGAAGGGATAGAATGTTGGAGTGATGGAGACGGTGGTAGAGGTCTGGTTGTTTGCAGTTTTGGATCTGAGGGGTAGGGGTTTAGCTTTCTTTCTGGAGTTTGCTTTGTGAAACTGTCTGGGGAAAGGAGTAACGATTGTTGGGGAAAGAGGGTAGGAGAGATGAAAGTAGTGGCAGAGGTCAAGCAGTGAAGGGGTCATGGTGGAGCGGTGAAGGGGTATCCATCTTGCAGAACTTAACAAGTTAGGTCTTCGAGTGTGTTTTCTCTAAAGAGATTTGAGCTAAAATCTCTAGACTATGTGCCCCTGGGTTTAACTACTGCAGACTCTCTGACATCCTACTGGAGTTATCTCATCTGCATATTTCTAAATATGATAGGGCTATTATAATGGTCTCGGTTGCTACATGTACTCTAGCAATTTGGAATGAGAGGAATAACAGAAGGTTTAAAAAGAAATCTAATTCTCTATTCTCTTTTATAGAACTCGCTATTGCTAGCATAAGGGAACAACTGATTACAAATCAGTTGAACCTGCACTATAGCAGAGAAATGACTCTCACATGAAGAATATAGTCCTTTCTATCTATTCCTAATTCATGTTACTAAAAAAAGTTTCATACAACTTGGGTTCAGTTCAGAAAAGTAGTGATCTCTCATGCATAGAAATTCCTAGATTCTAGCAGATTATTCATTCACCTACTCATAAAAAACTACTGAAGTATAAGTGGATATGGACTCACCAGTTGGAAAGGAAAGGGCTTTCTCAGATATGCTTCTTCCTTAGTCGCATCATGCTTGAAGGAACACCGTTGTCCCAAGATCCCTATTATTAACATATAGTTTGTTATTTTGTGGAGATTCATATATATAAAGGATGGAATCCTGTCGAGATGAGAAGCTTACCTGAGTTGAGATCACCCCCTCTGACTCATCACCGCAGAGCTGAACCCTCAGACCTAAAAAAGAAAGCAATGTCTGAAGAGTCGGAAAATAATATTGTTATGCTCTAATCACTAAAATTCATCGCGATTATGAAGTTGAGTATGTTATCTGAGTTGAGATCTTCTTTGTGGGGAGAAAAGAGTAGAAAAAACACCGTAGAGCCACACCTCTAGTCTCGTCATCAGAGCTTCGCCTTTCACCTGCCAAATCAAGAATCATCTGAAGATTCGAGAAATACGCATTTCGTTATACCCTAAATGCTAAATGACTTTGCTCACTAACATTGTTCTGAACGTCGTCGTTTTGTCTTAACCTAGATATATCAGTGTTTCAAGTGAGTCTATCTCACGTGGGAGAGTCCCTCTCCTGATGTAAACTTCTCTATTTTTTTAATGAATTTTTTCAATTCTAAAAAAACTGTAAATGATAGGCAACGTATATTTACTTAATTTATGTGCGATATGCCTTAAATTTTAGTTAAATAGAATTTTAGTGTAACTAGACATATATGAAAATATAGTTTTAATAAATTTTAACTATATGAAATAGAATATTGGTGGTCTTAAACTTTTATGATAACAAAGTTTCACTTAATTAGAATTCTTACAAGTAAAATAGTCTTTAATAAGGGTTTTGTAAGTAAGATCTTGGAAGACTTTGGTGACAGTCTTTAAAGAGAACCTTTAGGAGGTTGTATAATGTTGTAGTTACTATATTTCTTTTTGTATCATATTTTTCGTATCAATAAAAGAATTGTGTCTCTTTACTCATGGACAAAGGTCAAATAGATTGACTAAACCACTTAAATTATCGTATTTTTGCTTTCTTATTTTTTTCCAAATTACAATTAATATCAAACCAATTGATATCGTAATAATATGTATCAAAGCCTAAATTTTGCCTTTGCGAGTCTAGGATTTGCTATCAGGATATCTCTTCATAAATTCGATATTATGAAGTTTAATAAATTGAATAATTTCACTCTATGGAAGATGAAGATGACAACAATTCTTGTTTAGCAGCAATGCCATAACAAAATTCGACTGAAGGAGATTACCGAAGGATTTGGAAGCATATAAGAAGGAAGAGTTTCTATTAAGGGCTTATACTATTGAGTTTGGGTGATAAGGTCCTCAGAGGAGTGGTTGTTGAAACAAAAGTTGTTTTGTTATAGAAATGACTTAAAATTAAGTATTAGAAAAGATTATTTACAATTCATTTATATTAAAAGCAACATCTATATACCTTGAGGATGTCAAAAAGTGTACATGTGAAAAATTACATTAATAATTTTGACTGGATCATCTTAGATTTACATGTGAAAAAAAGTTCATATTTTGGAAGATACAACTAACATGTTGATGAAATTGTTACTTGCATAAAATTTCAAGTATAGGTTGAACTTGGCGATTGCTTATATAACTTGAAGCCTTTAGGAGTTTATATAGGCAAAGAGCGATTCTTGATTAGTTATTGGAAATTTGAAGTCAAGGTAAAAAATTGTGGAGCATGCCTTAAATTTTGATGAAATAGAATTTCAGTCAATAAAATAGAGTTTTAGTTTCACTAGGCATATATGGAAATAGAATATTAGCAACCTTAGACTTATATAATAATAAAGTTTCACTATAATTAAACTTCTTAAAGTAACCCTAGTCTATAAATAATTTGATAAGATTTTCTAAATAAGATATTAAAAAACCTTAGTGAGAACCTTTCATTACAACAAAAGGGGCTTTTGGCAACGAATATTTTCGTCGCTAAAAGCCAATAATTTGTTACCAAAACATTTGAGCAACAAGCAAGATTCATCGCACGAATCGTCACAAAATCGCGGTAGCAAAATATTATCTGTGATGTTTTTACATAATCGTCACAAATAATATTTCGCGACGATAGAGAGGCAAAGATAAGAAAAATCGTCGCCAAAGATAATTTGGGATTCTTTTTTTTCGTAACTAAAAGTTATTAGATAAGTTACCGTGGCAATACAAAGAATCTTTGGAAGGTTGTATAATATTGTGGTTATTATATTTTTTTTCTTGTATCACGTTTCTCACAATAATAAAAAAATTATCTTATTAACTTTGGACATTCGTCATCTAAATTAAGCGAATCATATAATTTGTATTTTTATGTTCGTATTTTCTCCTGCATTTTTGTAACAATTCAAATACTTCTACATTCTCGTATGAAAGAATTAGGAAATCAACAAAGAGATATCTCTTAATTAAAAAATGATAAAAAGGTTAAAAGAATTACAGGTAAAAGATGGAGATAAAAAATTTAATCAAAATGTATTAAAAAACAATATCTTAAATATACAAATTAAATCCATTCCAAATTTGAACGGTGGAAAACACAAGAACAATGAACAAATACACAAAAACAAAATATAAGATTTCAAC
The DNA here is from genome assembly GCA_025629845.1 of Erythroxylum squamatum. Classification (NCBI taxonomy): domain Eukaryota; kingdom Viridiplantae; phylum Streptophyta; class Magnoliopsida; order Malpighiales; family Erythroxylaceae; genus Erythroxylum; species Erythroxylum squamatum. Next base: position 9,997 of record JAOTBA010000179.1, read on the forward strand.
GATAAGGTGCATACTATAAAACTACAATATTACCAATATGATCCTCAAGTGTCTTGCGTGGTGGTGGTAAAGACTATGCTTCGCCGGCCGGCGGTGGAGGATACACAATGGACTTCTGAAACTTGCCACCAAAAGGACCCTCAAAGTAGTAATTTCCGGGAGGATCGTAGGAGCAAACGTACAAGTAACCCTTGTTGGAATTGCACGTGACACGGCCGCAACCTACACGCTCAGTCGCCTTCCACACAAGCTGCGTATAGTGGCCGCAGATACTGTTGTTGATGCACTCGTTTGTTACGGCGTCGTAGTTCGAAGACTCGTCAGCCCAACACTTGACAACGTCGGCCGGCGTCCAGTGTCCTTTGAGACTCCAGAACAAGTTTTCACCGTAGGGGCTCTTGGGAGAATGCATCAACAAGCAATCGTCGACACGTTGGTTAGCCCAGCGAGTTGCGTATCTCTTCAATGTCTTGTTCCAAGTCAAGGGCTTCACGTTTTTGGCTAGCCTGATCTCGTTGTGGGCAAGAATAAACTTCCGTGCCAGTTGTTTGCCATCGTAAAGAGGTTTCTTGTTGCCATCACCTGTCCCAGGACTACCAGGCTTAGGATCAGATTGATGAGACGAAGGGGGTTGAGATTGATTCTGAGATGGAGGAGGCTGAGATTGGCTCTGAGACGGAGGAGGTTGACTGTGAGGTTGCTCGTGAGATGGAAGAGGATGAGGTTGATTATGATGATGGATATGACTCTCAGCAATGGAGACTATAAGAACAAGAAATGTCAGGATTGGAACTGAGAGGTGGTACCGAAATGTCAACATTGGAAATGAGTTTTCGTTTTGTTCACTTCTGTTTTGACCTTATCGTTTCCAAGGAAAGTTTATGGCTATGGCCGCTCTCACAAAAGAGCATAGACAGAAGAGAAAAGGTGTGGTGTCTTCGTTGTCACCTCCATTGTTCACTACTATAATTAGACACAAGTGTTTGTACGTACCACATTAACAAGAGCTAATAATGGAACATCGTGTTTTTACTATAATTGGAGTATCAGTGTAACAAGAAAAACTTGTCTGTCTGTAAAATCTCTCCAATCTTCAGTTTCCAAGGTTTCGTTAACTCAATTGGGACCTTACAGTTTGCCGGTACCCAACCTGCTTGGATTGGAGGAGAACCCTGAGAAAGTTCCGAGGCTGTAGCGTCTTCACAGACAATGGTCCCAAAGTCAACGTTGTTTCAAATGTTTCGTCCTCACGTATAACGTATTAGTACATGTACCAGGAATTTGTATACACCTAAAAATAATCACTACAAATCGTTTATTATAAAAAATAGAATTATAATTAAAGACATTAATCAATTTAAAAAAATTCAAAGACATGTTGCTTTTAAAATAAAATATTTAATTAAACATTACTCTTATCTCTATAATTTTATTTTCTAATGTTTATTTTACACTTTGTCTTTATTTATTTACCTTATTCTTACGTAATCAAACAATATAACCAATATAATTTATCTTTAATGCAATGATTAAAAAATTTAACCTTTTTTTTCGATTAATCGTAAAAATCACGAACTGTCTAACTTTCTGGTTCAATTTTCAACTTTTCAGTTCTATTTACTTTAATAACTCTTGTCATTAAAAATCAATCAATTTGTTAATAATCAGTAAATTTTTCGTAAATTAATAAATTCTTTAAACCAAAATTAATTAACTAATTTTTATTTAACAATAATTTTTTAAAATTAAACTTTAACTTCTTCGATAGGTAAAGAAAATATTTTTCAATCATATTTTAAAATTTATTTAATGTTTAGTTGGTTGTACAGTGGTATAATATATGTTAAACCTTAAATTTTTGTTTACAGATTTAACTTTCGATCCAATTTTTAAAACATCTTATAATGACTCGAATCTCATTAAATGCTAATATTCCACCTGAGTTCTAAATTTTGGTTTAAATTTGTTTCTATTTATCCATTAGATGAATTAAATCATGATAATAAGAAAAAGAGTAAAAAAGTGCAATTCCAAATAAAAAATTTATATCCACACAATGTAATTAGATCTAAAATTTATTTTTTCAATAAATATTTTATTTCTTTTATTTTGTGCTATCAACGATAATTAACAAAATTAGCACTCAATTATACCTTCAAGATTTATCAACTGTTAAAATATAAATTCCAATTAAAAAAGAAATATATAATCTTATTTAATAATATAAAATATGAATATTTATCGATTATTAAAAAACTTAATTGGTTAGACCAATTCAACCATAAAAACTTTGAATCATCTAACTTTTCGAATCGGTTTTTAACTTTCTTGTTCAATTTATTTTAATAATTTTTGTCGTTAAAAATCTATCAATTTATTAACTAATTAGTCAATTTTTGTAAATTAATAAGTTGTTATAAAACAAAATAAATTAATTAATGATCATTTAATAATATATTTTTAATTAAATTTCAATTTCTTCGGTAATCTCTTTCAATCATATTTTAAATTCTTTAATTTTATTTAATTTATTAAATATTTTAAATCTTAAATTTTTTGTCTTATTTTTGATCTAGTTTTTAAAGATTGATATTTAAAGAAAATAAAAGCATTTCTAAAATATGCTAAATAATAAATCTTTGAATTAAAAATTGCGCTTAACTAAATAAATTATAATGAATGTTCAAAATTAATATAATCGTTAAAGACGTACGGACCATTCGATTCATAATTTTACGCTCCTCAGCTTAAGATAGTCGTTACCTTCGTCAATTAACGCGCAGCGGGAATGGATCAGCTTTCTTACCTTCCTCGCAACCAAAAAGTACCAAATTCTTCGAACAATCGTCAGAGGTGTGTATTGCGAATCCCACCCACATCGTATCTGACGTTATCCGAAACACCTCGCTCGAATAGGTTCGGGTCGTGGAGTGACTTTTGGCGCCATGAGGGTTTTGAATTGGTTGAACTATATAGTTTCAGCTGGTTTTGTGGTCTCTTGGATCTTTCTTAGCTGCTTTCCAGGTAAATCCTTATTTCTGGATCGTATTTTTCTTTAGCTGACAGATTTTGTGGATAAATTTTTGTTTTCTGCGAAATTGAAGACATGCCTGATTTCGGCAGGATTTGCAATATCAGGAGTTGTCTCGCTCGAATCGATTAAGATTTATAAGACACACGAATTGTTTAGGACAGAACCTACGGTGTTTTTTCGATGTAAAGGGGAGAACGGGACGGAATTGCCTGATGTTAAGAAAATCAACGTGTCTTATACTTTCAATGGTGAAGAATCTTGGCAGGTAATTGACTAATTTCTGCTATTTTTTCAAGTAATAAATGACCCAATTTAGTTTTAGGCAAGACAGTGTCTCTGAGATATTAAAGATTGAATTTTTCACCCATGATTTTAAGCACTGGAATTGTGAATTTTTAATGATTGGCAGCCATTGACGCAACTTGCGAGTAAGAAGTGCAAGCGTTGTGGGTTCTATGAGGAGGACAACTTGAAGCCGGATGATGTGTTTGATGAATGGGAGTTTTGTCCTAAAGATTTTTGGGATTCTGATGGGAAATATAGAAGAATCAAGGTGGAGGAGTTTGATGCTACGTTCTTGTGTCTACAGTGTGCATCTCTAGCTGCTGGTTAGTGCGTTATCATTTCTGCATATGACACACCTTTACATGCTTCTTATTTGTGTACCGAGTTTTCTTAATAGCTTAAATTGGTGGTAGGAAATGGTTGGCTTTGGTGTTAAGAACTCTTTTAAGTCAATATCCATGTTTAATACCAATGGACTAGCTTGGGGTATATCTTATTTAACTGTCAAACAAACGTGTTAACCTAAACTTTTTTTGTCTCTTTTAATACAGATTCACATACTTTATGTTAGAATGTAAAGATTGCAAAGGCATGTCCCTAGAGCTATCAAACAGAAAATTTTGATTAATTGAATGTCGAATGCCTTGCTTGATGCACCTAACTTACTTTCACAGATTCGATAACAGGATTCTTCATAAGAGGTTTAGTTGGTCTATGCTAGTAGTCAATTTCTCCCGAACTTTACTCCTTGTACGTTAACGTGTGAGTCTAGGTTGAGTTGGTTCTTTTCAGAAAATTAGATGCCATAGAAAATTGTGTCCTTGCTGTCAGATATGTGTTATATGGCATTGTGTCACCGACACTTATCCTTGCGTATTCTTTTGGTAAAACTAGGAGGTCTTGAAATGTAGAATAGCTTTATGGAGTTTCTTTTTGCATAACCATTTGTATGCATGGCCACATTTCTGCATCTCTCCTTGTTTGTGGTACAATTTATTCTTCGTTCTGAAGTCTAGTTATGATTTTGTTCTTCACGTGTATATAGATGCCAATACTTCCTCAGGCACGCATGACAGTGGAAAAGGAATGCATCTTGCTGTGATCATAGTCATAAGTACTCTAGCTTCGACTGTATTGATAGTCGGTCTATTAGCTGCATACAAATATTGGCTAAAGAAGAAAAGAGAGCAAGAACAAGCTCGATTCCTGAAGTTATTTGAAGATGAGGATGACATTGAGGATGAACTTGGCTTTGGAACAGATATATAAAAGGAATGAAATTTGATAATTTTTTGTACAGAATGTTGATTTTACACAAATTTTGTCACTGAAAATGATCCAGAAGAAAGGTTTTGTCCGACCTTTGTATAGTGATGGATGAGTTCTGCACATTTATTTCGGGATGGTGATACCCTAGTTTGATTTTTCAAATGTATCATGTCAGAGATAATTCAGTGAATGTAAAAAAAAAAACCAACAAAAAGTTTATAATTGTAACTGCTCATGTTTCACCTTTTGATTTTGGTATTGAGACATCCATTACCTATTATCACCCATCTGAATTCCGGCAGTCCTTTAACTGACCTTGACAACCTTCGGAATTGGAATCTTATTCCTTTTGGTCGAGAAAAGTGACAAAAGGATGTGGTTATCTTTACCTGAAGCCTCAAGCCTGTGTGGTCTGAGCAAATACCTCAGACACCAAGAATCAAGGATGTAGCTGCTTCCAACATGTGTTAAGTGTTTCATTTCTGTTTTACCTCTTCGTTTCCCAACAAACAGGGCGTTTCTCTGACTGTGGAGACTACCGTTGTTGAGTGATCAGTTAATGAGAGCGACTTCTGGCCGCTGAAGGAAAGTCCAGTTGGGTGGCTGTTAACGGTTGTGAAGTTCTGGTTTATCCTTGTAGCTATAAGCTTTACAAGATGTATCTGATAGGCTTGTTTTGCTCCCTATAATTGACAATGCACGAACGTTACCGAATGTATTGGAGATATTTGAAGACATTCAAAATTAGAATTGGATTCAAATGATTCTATGAGAAATAATGATTTCATAGTCCCAAGACACAGTACAACAGAAACGTTGATTAGGAACGTCTCTTGTTGGCTAGTCAACATGAACTTTTATAGTACCAAACTAGTTAATACTTAAACATGTATCTTTTACAATAAAAGAGAGAGCATAACCTCTTGGCTGATTACAGCCTAAAGTAGTAAAATAGAAAATGAAAGTGAAACAAAATAGCACAAATTAAAACGCAAAGCAAACTATTCTTGCTGATTAAAATTAGAAAGTTCCAAATATATATATTCCCCAAGCATATCAAATGATTCAACAACTTAAAAGAAAGCTGGGAAGTTTGAGTTTTTCCAGGTCACAAGCTAAGGCAATATCATTCTACCACACTTTTCTATGGTGATTCACTGCCTCTTGGAGGGCGGCGGTTATTTTCATAGTCATCATCAATAGGGCTCCTAGGACTGAGACTACCACCACTACGGCCATTAACTTGGGAAGGACTTCCATATCTCCCATTTCCAGGACTCAGCCTATCGAGGCTCCTACTCCTGCTCCTGCTCCTGCCCCTTCCCCTTCCCCTTGGGCTTCCACTATATTCTGACCTATCTTGTCGATCATTCAATCTCGGAGAAGGGCGTGGACTACCTTCCTCAGCCATTGGGCTGCGCTTCCTACTCTTTGATGGTGGACTATTCTTTGGCTCAGGGCTCAATGACCTGCCTTCAATCTCAACACTTCGGTCTCTCTTAGGTGGTGGTGATCTCGACCGGCTGATAAAATTTTTTTTGGCAAAATATGTAATAAGCCCAGACATGCAGTGAAATATCAAAAATCGCCAAGAGATTGATCAGAAAGGAGCATTGTGACACATAAAGCTAAAATACCTGTAACTACGACCTCTGCTGTAACTTGGGCTTCGGCTCCTGCCACGGCGTGGAGATCGAGATCTAGCTGGTGAACGGGAGTAGCTCCGACCGCGTCTGGTAGAAAGACAATAAAACAAGAATTAAAATGATCTCCGACTTTGTATTATATAAAAGCAAAATGTGTGACAGGATCCAGTTAAAGGGAAAAGCGAATGACATTACTTTAGTTTTTTGGGACTGTTCTTGCAATTCCTCTCTATATGGCCTCTTTCTCCACAGCGGTAACACTTGTTCTTCCAGTCCCCAGCCTTGCAATCTCTAGCCCAGTGGCCATCTATGCCACAATTGAAACAGCGGCCAGATCCTGGAGGAGGGCCTCTGCCCAAGTACTCTCGTGAACCACGAGGTACCTAACAATGTATCCAAAGACAACACTAAGATCAGTTTGTTCAAAATAATGAAGAACCCTGCCACTGAGTAATCGAACCTAATCATACATAATTATATAACGTGTGAGAAGCAAAGCTTGATTGCCTGTTTGTAAGTAATAAACATGATCCATCAATCAACATTCTATTTTTCTATTAGTTTATAGTTCCACACGTCATTACATGTTTTTATAGTTCCCACAAGCAATCTCAAAACATTTCCCTACTCCTATATAGCAATCACATAAAGATGTGCTAATAGACATTATAACCAATGAAACATTAAGATATTGAACTCACCCCCTTTGCAAATTCCACAATGATACGACTTCCATCAAGATCCTTACCATCCAAGTGATATCTTGCATCATCTGCATCTCGAGGGTCACTAAATTCCTGTTCAAAAAATGTGAGAACAAAGAAAAAGGAGCCCCACATATTTTGCTTTAAACTATGTTCTGATTATTGTACAACACTTGCACGATCATTCAGAAACTAAAGGAATAATTTTCATAGAAAGTATGCAGATTTAATCATTGTGCATAGAGATATAGAAAGTATTAACACAAAAACACTTACAACAAATGCGTAGTCACGCTTCATATCCACATCTCGAATTCTGCGAAACGGTTGCCACAAAAGTAAGGCCATCATTACTTAAGTACTGCAAGTGTATGATACTTCACCCCTCATAGGCGAACTAAACACCAGTTTGAGATTGTTGCCAATTCCATAAAAATACGCAATAACATAATAGAAAGAATCGCCAAAGTCTCTTATAACTCAGCAAGAATTTCCACCAAATCCACCAAGGCAACCCCTCACCATAGACCTCCAGGTTAGGCAAAAAGGCCCGAAACCTTCAACAAGATCATTCAAGTTAAGAAAATATGACACCTAGGTCCGCAATTCCCACAGAGATAATGTTATAGCTCAAACAGAAATTGACGCACGAAACAACTGCTGAAAACCTAATATTTCCCCTTTTGAATTTGGAGAAGCCAAATCACAAACCCTATTAACTACCATTGGCAATCCAAAATGCTGAGGACACATTTCAACGTGTGGAACCACAATACACAGAGTTCCAAAAACTACAAATGGACAGCTTATAGGTGGAATTTGTAGAAGCTTCTGCGCCTTCCCATAGAATTGGCAAGCAATTCAAAAGAAGGATATAGAATAGGAGCTTGGATCAACCAAAGTATACTTCAAAAACTTATTACCTTCCATATTTGCTGAAAACATACTCCAGGTCGCGGGATCGGGTCCGAGAGCCAAGGTGGCCAACATAGAGTCGCGTATTTGCGTATCGATCATCATGGCGTGGCATTTTCAAACTGCAGTCAACAAAAAGGCGCCATTACTGAGCACAAATCACATAAAGATAACCATAAATCAAGAAGCAAACTTTAATCCACAAAATCGATGACCACAAAAAGAAATTGAGAGACTTATCCGATTCGAAACCATAAAAATTAGAGTAAAAAGCACAATCTTTTTCAAAAACCAGATCTATCAAGAATTGAATAATATATAATTAAACCACGCCTTTCACATATCAAACACGAACAATCAAACGCGTATTCTTCGGAATCGTGTCATTCACATAAAAAGCAACAACATTGACCTAATCCCACCCAAAAATCTCGAATTCGAAGTAAAAACCTAACAATAACAGCTAAAGAAACCGTAATCTTGAAGACGAGCAGTTGATTTACAGGATTAGTACCTGGATAAGTAAAATCCCCAAAATGCTTCAACAGCGTCTAGGTTTCTTTTCGCGAAGAGGCTAGGGTCGATTTATAGAAAGACACAGTTTGAAGAGCTGCACTTATCTCTGTGACTGGAATTTAACGGTCAGGATTCGTTTTGGTTAATCCAAGGGTTGTAGTTCGTTGAAAATTCCTTAGTATAAGGTGATGGATCGGTGATTCGATGGTTTGGGCTTAATCGGTCCGACCACAGGAGAAGATGATGGGCTGACTGGTTGAGCCCATGAACAACTGTGGTCCATGCGAAATTAATATGAAAAACGTCTTTACATTATGGTAGGATACACTTTCTCTCTTTAATCAGTAATAAAATAATCGAAATAAAAAAATTAGAATAAAAAATGAGGATAGTTATGCGTGTTTGGTATGATAATTAAACAAATTTAATAATTTTTCCAATATTTGATATTAAATATTAAAAAAAATAAATAATTTTTTACTCATATTTAGTTATTATATGATTTATTTTGTAAATAAATAATTAAAATATTTTATATTTTATAAATAAATAATTAAAAAATTTCAATGATTTATAAAATTATTGATTTTAAATAATTATGAATGATTTTTATGATAAAATAAAATATCAATAAAACAAAATAATTATTAAATATTAATATAAAAATCTTAATTTTGATGATAATATTTTGATAAGAATTAATATCTTTGACAATATCTTAATAATATTTTAATAATAACTTAATAATATTATAATAACATCTCTTATCTCTTATCTTTATACCCACACCATCATCTCTTATCTTTTTACCAATAGCCAAATAACTAAAAATTAAAAAATAAAATTTCTATTCCTATCTCCACCTAGTTATTACCTGTTACCAAAAAACGGCATGAGATCCTCTGTCCCAAAAAACACCTTAATGATATGGCTGATGTGACGAGTTGTTTGTGCAATGAGGATAGAGAAGGGGGACAGATCCTCTGTCCCCTTTCCCTGTCCCTATTCTGTACCCAGCCCATCTAAGCCGTCCATTCATGTAAGACCCATATGAATAGACGGCTCAGATGAGCTGGATACAGGGTAGGGACGGGGGAAGGGGGACAGAGGATCCCCTTCCATAGAGAAGATACATATCATCTGTTTTTTCAGTGTACTTGGTCTACAAGGCTATTAGACTTAGCATGTCATTGGCTATGTTGCTATGTATCTATCACTGGTTTTATAATCTACACAATTGGAAAGACTGGTTGTGTTTTGTATTCAGAGTTAAGGGCTAAAGAGCCAAGCTTTTGGTCACAACACTGCTTGCCAATGGAGACAGTGACTCTATCCACACAGCAAATTACACAACTCACGCGATCGTATGGGCCATTGTTTAAATCCAAGATGGCCATCATCTCTGGTGTGGCATTAAGAGATCATTGTTGCACTCTAACGAGGATATTGAGCTTCCAACTTTTTCAATACAATGCTAATGACTCCCCAGTCAAAGCCACGATACTGGAGCCATCGTACAATTCTTGACTTCCGTGTCTCTTTTGGAACATCCTGACCACGTAACCACTGCTTTGAAGCTTGAGCCATTAGATGATCCATAGAATTCTTTGACATGCCAAGCTTTGAATCTTGATCTTCATGTTCACCCTCCTCAAAGACTAGTTTTATTGCCTTCTCCATGTCAGCTTGACTTACACCCTTGCTGTACAAAGCCTGGTCAGACAATAGGACTGCACCATTTAGTGGCCATACTATCTGATGAAATTAACAGATGATGCGTAATAAATTATGTTTTAACAATTCCTCCACCTTCCCCTCCCCTTCCCTTGAATTCTGTTTCAAGTGGATTTTACCCGCTTACTGTTGCCAAGTAAAACCACGCTCCACAATCACATGACACACTTATCAAACATAAAAGGAAGAACTATTAAAGATATTTTTGGCGATTTACATATAAAAAAAGGCAGTTTCTACGTCAAAAAGATTGCATACTTATCCATGTTTCATATTTAAATGAACTGAGTTCGTTGTATGAATTTACAGACTACCAGAATTAGGTTGCAATTCTGAAGTGAACCTACAGACTTCTAATGTTCCATAGTTAAATTGATGCGTGTAGGCCAGATAGACTCTGTTTAACTCTTCCTACCAAATTCTAAAGATTTAAAGAAAACTAGGATGCCAAAATCTACACTTAATTGAGTAGAAGTGATATTAAATGTATGACCAACAATATTGAAGTGTAGAATCTTATCAAATCTAGATTTACGAACAAAGCAGCAATTTGTAAAGAAATATCAATCAAATACCGACAAAAGCAATTGGTAAAATGGAAGCGTATAGTTGATCCAGGAGATGGTGACAGAAATACATTAATGACTCCAGTTGGCACTTGCTGGACTTGAGACATTTTGGTAAGAAGAGAAGAGAGCTTACCCGCTTGATCCGCTTAGGTCCCCAGCTCCTGGAAGACCATCTAGAACGACAAAATATTTCTGCATACCAGCTATCATTTATCAGCCCTCTGCAACAAATGAAACAATCAGCAACTTGACAATCCACAACCATTCATAGGATATACCGAAGCATGTGGAAGCACAGTTCCTAGCAAAAACTGCAACTGGATCGTGTCTTTAAAACACAGAATCTACATTCCTAAAAAGAAAAGCAGTCTACAAAGAAAAATGAGAAATGGATATAATGACCTTAGAAGCACTTCATATGAACTAGCTAGTCACCTGCTCTGAAAATCAGTCACTAGTGCCTCCACAAGATGAGGAGGAAATTTCTTCCCACATAGTTTCTTTCTTAACTCGACTGATGTAAATGCCCTGCAAGAAGTAAGGAAGCTTAGGAAGATAGATAATCAAGAAAAAAAAAATCTCGAAAAGAACCGAATGAAGCTAAATCAGTTACCCCCCTTCACCCCAACTAACCTTATTTGGGTATCAAACAACAATTGTGATCAATACAGGAACAGAGAATATGGAGAAATCAAATGGATGATTTCAGCATACTTATTCAAAGATATACGATATACATTAACAAATGTAAATAGTTGTAGTTAGGTGCTCACAATATCCAGAATATTCTTTGCACCAATGGACATGTGCACAATAGCAATTGGACATTTGTGCTTAAAGAACTCCAGAAGAGTGATCTTATATGATATCAAAGAAACATACGAAAGCGTATTTCTTCGCAAGAACCATGTTCTAACCTTGTAGCAAGTAATTCAACTGCCACTTTCTCTGCATCTTGCTTGGTTTTAATGTCAAAAGGACTTGCTTTATGAATCCTCATCTCCTCATTCACATCTTCTGGCTCTTCCATGAGTTTGTTGTTATCAATACTGAAGTTGAGATTTATTTCTTTTCCTGAAAATTTCAATGATGGACTACTTTAGATGTGATGCTTAACTGGTAAACACTAAGAAAGCTGCTTATTCAGCTCCTTTCTTTATGACATGATCAAAGGCAATAATAATTGTAGAAAAAAGGGAAATAAGAAAATGCAAGAACTGTACTGTAATAGCTTCATTTTTCAAACAAGTTCAGGCTAATGAATTTCAAAACTTTAAACACTAAAGGAGTGGCGCCTATAGCTTCAGAAAAATAATGCCCAATTTCCAGTAGCCAAGAAATGGATATTACATAATCAATAGCTGATAAAAGTTGGAAACGGAAGAAATTAATTCCAACAAACTACACCCAAAACTATAAGCAAACAGTTAATGATAAGTGATCAAATAAGCACCCAAAACTATACCTTTTGGATCTGTTCGGTGGTGATGTTGGTGGGTGGAAGAGAAGCACATCATGGGAATCATCGACTGTGGTTGTTTTCTTATCTCAGAATGAATTTCAAAAAGCCTTCCCATTTCCTCAAATTCCTCATTAACCAAATGGGGCAATAAAAAGGAGAAGAGCTGGACCAAAATCAAAAGCAAAAACTCACCTAAATCACTCTTGGTATTGACGAAGAGGTCATG
>JAOTBA010000182.1:48142-69106 GCA_025629845.1 Erythroxylum squamatum
AAAAGAGCCTCGAGCTCGAAGGGAAGTAGTGCATACCCAGAGGGCTCTCCTACCCCTAAGATGCGTTTAACGCTTAACGAGCCCTATATGGGACAGTTATCAATGAGCCCTATATGGGATAGTTTAGGCACTCGGTCACAACAAAGTAATAATTGGAAAGTGGGTCTCATACACATATGCATAATATGATTGATTTAAATTGTATTGAATGGGAATGTGATATTGTATTGAATGGGAATGTGAAATTGTATTGAATGGGAATGTGAAATTGCATTGAATGTGAATCGGTATTGAATGTGAATGTAAAGTGTAATAGTGAATGTGAAATGTGGCATAATGAGAATGAAATTTTGTGTTGTGTGTTTGGGTGAACCATCGATGATGGTCACTCGCTGAGTTCGCAAAACTTACCCAAAATTTGCATCTATTTTTCAGGATTCAGAAGATTACCCCATTATGTAACGGGAGTAGACTTACTGCTCACAAGGGAAAGTTAGAGGTTGGGATCAGTTCGTGTCTGCATTAGGATTTTTCTTATTTTGTATAAAGTGTAATCCGCGAATTCAGTGTAATTTGTATTTGCATACTTCGGTTTGTATTGAGTGATGCAGAATGAGCATCTTTGTAAATGGAATTAATGACATACGGATTTTTATATTGTATTGTATTAATTTTGCCAATTGAAAACGTTTGCAACTGTTTGTGTATGAAATGGGCCCAATCAACCCAAAGTGAAATGGAGTATGATTAAAAAGGGTTATGATTGAAATTGGAATTGGCTATTGAATTGAAAACATCTTTTTATCGACTTTAACTTATTTGGCCCAGATTGAAAATGGACTTCTGTCTACATTAGTGTTTCAAAAGAATTTACACCGGTTTGTAAATGACTGAGTGCTCTAGTATGCCACTTTCGCGGGCACGAACTCGGATATCACCTTCGATATCGGGTTCGGGTCTTGCGAGAGTGGGATGCTACATCTGCTCTGCTGTATGCTTTTGTTGTTGGTAAGGTGAGTCCCTTTTGGGATCACTCGACCTCATCCCTATTAAATTTTATTTTATCACTAAGTTTTGTCACTAAAAGCCTATGAAATTTGGCACCAAAATAATTTTGGTGGGAACTAATTGTAATTTTGACAAAACATATGTTTCTAATTGGTAATTAATATTTTCTATTTGTTGTAACAAAACATAGTTTGGTCACTAATATTTTGTTGTTGTTGTGATGAAACGGTTTATCGTCACACAATATTTTACTTGTTGTGACGAAAACTTTTGTTAATAAATATTTAACTAATTAGTGTCTACTTAATATTGTCACAATCACCAAACTATCACTATTGTCACTACTATTTGTAATTTAGTGACATTTTTTTTGTGCCTAAGTATTATTTCGTCAGATTAGAGGTTTGTTGTGACAAAACAATTGATTGATACTATTATTTCGATTAACTGTGATGATTTATTTTTGTGTCACTAATACAATGGGAATTGTAACAATTTAGTACCTTTACAATTAAATTGTCACTATTAATTTATTAATATTGTCAAAATTTCTTTTATCACTAACCTTTGTTATTAAAAGCCTACGTACTTGTTATGACGAAAACTTTTGTCAATAAAAATTCAATTAGTTAGTATCTACTTAATATTGTCACAACAATCGAACTATCACTATGCTCACTACTATTTGTAATTTTAGTGATAACATTTTTTATTGTCACTTGATCAACTTTTTGTTACAAAATTTATTGTCAATATAAACGTAACAAATTAATGATAAATATATGTTGTTATAATAAAATATTAAAATTAACCACTACAAAGATAAATTTTCTTAGTATTGTAAAAATTTTAGAGATCAGAAACTACTTATTTTTTCTTTAATATGATTATTTGCAAACAAATTTAAATATTTTCTTATAAAATATTCAAACTAAATATATTGATAATGCAAAAGTAGTATTTTACATATCATAGATATTTGGTATATATAACTTTGAAATTTCATCAAAAAAATCAAAATAATTAAATGTTGAAATATAATAAAAATCTTGTTCGAAAATATTAACCAAAATCCTTAACCTATTGAAAATTAAAATCAAAGTTCTTGCCAATGCTCAATCATTGCCATCGTTGCCTTCCTCATCTTCACTTACTGAATTTGTTTCATCATCATCCATAAAAGTATCTTCATCATAATCAGTTTCGTCATCTTCTCCTGCACTCATAGTATCAATATTTAACAAATTTCCTTCAACAGTTGCAACATCTAGATCAGATCTATCTAAAGATATTGTATCAGTATCATCCTCTAAAGTAGATTTGTGAAGTGTAAAGCCAAAATTTTCATTTTCTTGGCATGACTCATTTCCTATATCATCATCAGGAAGATCATACAAATCATGAGGCTTTGTCTTGATAACAACCTGCCAATTAAGCTCCTTAATATCTCTTACATAATAAACTTGTTCAGCTTGAGAAGCTAAAACATATGGTTCATTAGTTTTTAACTTACGTGTGACATTTACCATAGGAAACTCAAACTTGTCAACCTTATATCCACCTTTATGATAAACATCCCACCAGTCAGCCTTAAATAAAATGATTGGCTAAGTCATTAAAAAAATTGGAAAGTCTATAAGCTATCCATTTCGATAAAATGCAGCCAAATTTAGAATTGGGATAATTGTAACAATATTGCAGCTAAAAATTTGCATATTGACTGTTATTTTTAGTTATGTCGATTATATCGAGTTATTGTTGATTGATGAAGTGCTCTACGAAAGTGCTTAGAAAGTGTTTGACAAAATTATTAAGTAAAGTGCACCTAAATTATTTGTTTCAACTTTGCTAAAAACTAAGTTATAGGAACTAAGTTGCAACAAAGGAATTAATGGCTCTCGAATAGCTTCATAATATCCCTTTAACACTAATATTCAATTACATTGTTTTTTTAGAATTTAAAAAATTCATTAATAAATAAGAAGATTACACAAAAGAAGTTCTCCATCTTCTCAACCACTTGGGCCTTTGAGTAAGCCTAGGTAAACAAACGACGACGTTTACATGTAAAACACAAAGCATTACATTTTGCTCCTTTCTCGAGACTTCTACCTCTTACTCAATTAGGTTAGAAGCTTTCACTCTCTCTACCGGTGATTCAAACGAGTGCTCCATGGATCATCGGTCCTTTGGTTCATCACTCAGAAAACAACTTAGATAGCTAAATCATGTTATGTATCTATCGCAGACTACTCGATTAGCGCTTGCTTTTGTCCTTCAACTTTCCAGATCTTGCGATGTCACAATGTCAAAAGAAGGGGATCTCTCTAGGTAGCCACCCCTCTCCTCGCACGTTTCTCTTTCGATTTCTGGGTAATGCTCTCTTCTTCTGCCTCTCTCTTTCTATTTCATTTTCTTTTTCTGCTTCCTGATCTTTTTTCTTTATCTTCTTGGGGTTATCGCTAGTTTTTGTTAGTTTTGTTATATGGTCTCAATTGAGCATGCGTTATTTTTTGACCTGTGCGTCCTTAGGATTTTAGGGGGTTTTTTTATGTTTGGATTCTGATTCTCGACATGAGTGCAGAGGTATCTTTCAATAGTGGGGCTTCTTTCCTTATTTTGTTTTGTTTTTTTTTCTGTGGGAATATGAGGTTGGTTCTCAAAAGAGCCTTTGGGTCATTTTCATCTAAGTGAAAATTTGTTTCTTGTTCATTGTATCCACAGCAAAACATATCTTCATGTTTTGCTCAAGCATAACACTTTCAGGGGTTTTAATTTGAAGCTGTTGTTCTTCAGTTATTAATCTGCAAGTCTCATCTTACTTTCGGGCGGTAAAAGTTAGTTTCAAATTCCAATTTTAGAATATCAGGAACTGACAAGCAAGTTGTTGCATCTAGCAAGTGATGCCTACTGCCACTCCGATTTTGTTTTTAATGCTTAATAGGAATTCTCTGACTGGATAGGACCTTAATTTCTTTTTTTTAATGGTGGACGATCAACCTCTCAACTAGACTCTTGGCTTTTTTCACAATTGTATTGTAATCTGGAGCAGAAAACCAACCATTTGTTCATTTTGCTTTTCAAATGGTTTGAAGAGCTAGAGGCATTTAGTCTTCATTTTGCTTTTCATAAAACATGTTCATACATTTGCGTAAGATCAGGATCTACCTGCTTGTCTATGAATTGACCTATATAATTCTTTGTATGGGTTGTGAGGTCTCCTCTTTGTTCATCAGGTTCTTAACACCTGTATAATGGCTTTCTTTTTGTGTTTGACGTAAAGAGTGTGCATTTTACATCTTCATCATGTTCAATTGACTTACAGTTCTTTGCTTTCTGCATATCGCAAGAGTAAGAAGCTTTATCTTGGTATATTATGATTCCTATTTTTAAGCTGGAGCCTAATATCAACTTGCTTCTTCTCATTATGCTTTGTAAAGTCATTGCATGCCTTCTTTCTAGAAATGGATGCTATGTGTGCATTTTCCTATTAACTTGAGTAAGGCGTAACCTTATCAGCTTTAGATATTTGATGCCCCATACTTGGGATGTAATGAAAAAGTGCCATACCTTGTTAGTTCACCAGGACTATTATGATTCCGTAATAAGCAGTGTGAATTCACTAACAAAAGGCCCACTGCACCCATCACATCTCCATTGTTTTTGTTGCTCCTAGCACATTTTTCAAGGTACATATCCCTACCTAGTACATTTTTTATGTAAGGAGTAAAATATAATATGAGATATTATATGATGAAATATTATTTCTTCTATAGCTTTGCTTAGCACTATAACTTACCTTCTATAGTTCCAATTGAATCAATTAGCCAGATTTCATATCAGAGATTTCATATTAGATATAAAATGTTAAGTCTTTGAAAGACTCAAACTTAATGATTTAAGGATGTAATGCTTAGTTGAAGTATATAGTATCCATTTAGTTTAGAACTAAATTAAGTAATAAAGGTTTATGAGATATCCACAAGGTTGGATATAATCTTATAGACCTATTGAACAAATTGTTTTTTTCAATGTATGCTTATAGGAAAATTTTTCTCAAGATAAGTAATGGGAGTAAGATGAAATTTGAAAGGTTCAAATCTTATGATAATACATCCAATTGCAACTATTGTCTTTATTAATACATTTGATGTATAGTTAGGTAAGAGACGTTGAAAGTTTCAATTTTATGATTAATTCAAAGAGTTTATTTTGAAGATGATTATGAATTTATCATGTCTGTAAGAAGGTCAGTGGGAGTATTGTTGTCCTCTTTAGTGGGAGTACGTGGAGAAATATTGCTTATAGAAAACAATAATTCTAACTTTCAATAGTTGAAAACATAATTGTCCAAGAATAACCCTTGTTGGATATGAAAACGCTAACAAACTTAATTATGAGAATTAGATCTATAAAGATAGATTGGACATTTTTTACCTATTCTAATTCAAGTACATAGATAATGTAATACAGATGTTTAGTATTTGAGACATTAGATACTTGTGAAGTATTAAAGATATCCATTACTCTATGTGTGAGTTGATATTTGAGTTCAAGATGATAAGGATATAACTTTAGAAGTAAATTCTAATTAAGGTTTATTTACTTAGAATAATATCATTTAAGATTGGAAAGGTTCCAATGTAGCAATGGTTGCTAATTAAGCTATAATACAATTTTCATTTAGTGGAAATGATTATTTGGATCAATAAGTTCTTTAATGAACTTGATATAGTTCCTTACATTAATAAAGACAGTAATGTAGTATGGAACATTAGAGTCATTGGGCATGCAAAAGTAGTTAAGGTCTTGTCAAAGATCCAAGTATGTATTTAGGCAATTTTTCTTAATTATGATGATAATTACGATTGGAATTGTAAGATTTAAGCAAGTGTTCAATTACGAGAATCTTATAGAATTCTCTCATTAAGCCACTGTCCTAGCAGTAGAACAATCTTCATATGGTGAGATAATAACAGATACTTGAACAATTGGCTTAGTGCAAGTGGGAGATTATTGGTTTATACCTTACAACCAATCGCTTTGGTTATACTTTAGTGACAATTATTTAAAGACATTCTTTATCTTGTATATGTTTAGATGCATATGATAAAGTTCATAGGATAATTGTACATTACAAATCAAATTATAATGAGATTATAATTATGAGATTCATATTGCATTTATGAATTATCCTTAAATTGTTCCTAGTCATTGTTCTGTTAAGATATGATATTAATAGAACGTAAAAAGGTTAGCATACGTTTCGTTTTTCCTTATGAAGGAAGTAGTTAATCTCATAAGCTAAAGTATGGAGATATTTAAGCAAACATGTGGGTGCTTGATAGAGAACATGTTTACT
The DNA here is from genome assembly GCA_025629845.1 of Erythroxylum squamatum. Taxonomy (NCBI): domain Eukaryota; kingdom Viridiplantae; phylum Streptophyta; class Magnoliopsida; order Malpighiales; family Erythroxylaceae; genus Erythroxylum; species Erythroxylum squamatum. The sequence goes on from JAOTBA010000182.1 coordinate 54,513, forward strand.
GAACAAACCCAACATGAGAAATTCATTTGGAACATTACTTGTATGTCTATGGAATTCTCATTGTGATGATTGTACAAGTGATCAATTGACTTGAGGTCACCAAAGTTATCTTGTATGGGGATATCTATGTGTCGATACTACTTATGATCTATTTAATCATGGTTCTTTAATCGGTACTCATTGAATGTATCATGAACTCTAGAGAGGTTGTTGTATGATCAAGATAGAATTTATCACCTTAAAGTAATTAGGGAGAATATCAGTCATTCTCGATTAGTATTGATTCAGGAAATCCTTGGCCAAGGTAGAATGACATTTTGTAAATAGTTTACAAATATCATTGATTAAATCGATAGCTAATAGTAGAGAACTAATATGATTGGACTTAAAATATAGTAGACATTAATTCCATGCTCTATGTCTAATCAAAACATTGTATGATGAAATGATTGAATTATACAAAAAATCAGGGATGGAAAGGCTAGTTAAAATCACTTTGACATTTTTAAATATTTAGGTGGTCATGATGCATTGTTAGATGTCAATCTTGATTTATGATTATAAATTGTTTAATTAGAGAATTAAAGATAAATTAAAAGGAGTTTTAATTTATTTAACTTTAATTATGAATTAGAATTATAATTTGTAATCATTGCCAACATATTTGGGAACCTAATGGGTCTCACATGTGGAATGAGTTGGAGAGAACAAAGTTAATTTAATTAAGTTAGACTTGATTGTAAAGTTTGAGAAACTTTATGATTCAATATGAGATATTTAATAAATAAGGATCAATATGAGATATTAAATCTAATTTGAGCATAATTGGTATTTAATTAGAATTATTTGTAATTCTAATTAAAGTTTAATTGAAATTAGAATTTAGTTTCAATTAAATTACTAAAACGTTCAAAACCTATTATAAATAGGATTAAGCTCTAATGATGCTAGCACTTCTTGCTTAATCTTCTCTGTAAGAGTTACAGCTCTCAATTCATTTTGTGGATACCGTTAGAGGTCAGACATATGTGCGGCTATAGTAGTTAAGACGAATCAATTTCGGAAATAGTTTGAAGGATTCAACAAGATAAGGATTAGGCTTCATAATAAGGTGCGAATTAAGTTTCCGCTTTATTGTGATTTATGTTAATTATTTTATAGCATTAAGAGATCTTGATTTTCAGGAAATCAAAAGTTACGAAAAGGTTTCGTAATTATTCCGTTGCTGTTAGTTTCCCAACACAAAGTAAGTTAAACTACCTAATTTCTCAACTAACTAACTAACTTAGTAGAGAATTTTCACCTCTTCCACTAACTCCACTTTGGTCTCACATCCAAATATTCTTGTCAGATATCTTTTCCAATACACACCAATACATGTCACGCTCACCTACTATTAAGCTTTTGTCGACAATAATTTTTTTTCCTTGCCTACTTGTAGGTCTTTGCCTTATTTTGTCATCAACATGCCATCTAGATGCCAATCCGAGAGTCAAGCATCAACCAAGTCTCACAAAATACTATAATTTGAACTTAAGAGTCTAACGAACCACCCCTACTAAAAAAACTTGATGCCCTTATGGGAATAATTAGTGAACACTCCTTCACGAGTAATTCCTTCAAAGACTCCTTAGCTAAAGTTTAATGAAAAAGCTAGTCTTTGTTCCCATTAACATATCATTTATATAGCATTTTTCCTCTTCGTTGGGTTTGCTTCTACTTAGATGGTTCTTTATATGGCTTGTTATGCCTATCATAATATAACTATTAAGATAGGTTTCTTTTGTCAAATTCTGACCTCCCTTTCATTAATTTTTTTCAAACATAGCATTGATTTTCTCCTTACCCACCCTTTTGTTTTGAGAATTTATAAAGCAAAATGTGGCCTTTTATAAATGAAATAAGTAATATCTCATTTTAAATATTTTTTAAACTTATAGTGAGAAGTTTCACATACTTCTTTTTTCCTTTCTCTGAGTTGTTCTAATTTTTACAGTTATTTTTATCTTTTCTATTAGTTAAAATGGGTGTTGGCATCTGAAGATCCACCAAGATATTCGCATACACTTATATTATAGGTATGGTGTATTATAGTGTGAACTTAAAATTTTTTGCAAAGTCTTTGTAATATAAACCACCCCTCAAAAATAAGTTGAAGGTAAAGGAGCTTCAATTTAGTAAAATTGAAAACAATAAAGTTAGTGGACTCGATATTTGAGCTCCTGCTATTAGAATGAGATATATACCTTTCAATATGTTTTAATTTGTAAAAAAAACTAGACGAATTATCATAGGTCATAAGTTAAAAGTTGATCCCATTAACGCCTAAAGGTAAGTGTATAATTTTTCAAAGTCTTATATAACGCTTTATATAAAAAGCAAACCCAACAGTTTAAATAAAGGTCAGATGAAAGGTTGAGACACATGACTTCTCAAAAAGCAAGCTTTTTACCCAACATGCCAATGTGTGAATAGACTCTCCACAGTGAGATCACTCTCAGGGCTCAACGTAGCCTAAAATCTGCCTCAAGGCTTGTTGTAAACAATAATGGAATAATGGCCCATTAGATGGGCTAATTTAATTTTCAAGACCCTAACATCTCTCGTGGGTCCCACCATTAGGTCAATCGAGTGAGTAAAGGAATAAGTACCCTTTCACATTTACGACGATGATTGACTATCCATACTTTGAAGACACCATGACTTGCAATGCCTACTTGCTTCTCCTACTCCCTTCATCCACGTATCGTCTCTACAACATTTTCGTAATTATCATAAAAGGGGAAGGTCACCGTAGACAAGAAAAGTGTGACTTTCACTTAAAACTTTTCATAAACCTGAATCTGACTTACACAAACTCTTCGTAATCATTAATCTGAATTACACATCAGAGTATTAATTTCGAACAGGAATGACAAGGCTTAACCCGACTTAACCTCTTAATAAATGTCCTAAAGTTAACTCAAAACTCAATCGATCTTTAAGGTTCAAATCATTCCAAAATATCATTATTTTGGTTTAATTTCTCAAAATGATGTTATTTTGGTCTTGAATTTCTTAAACTTATAGAGCAAAATGACATCATATTAGGAGCCTAGACAAAAAATGATGTCAGGGAAGAAATTTGGGCTATATGATTAGACTTCAGGTTAGCTTCTCAAACTCGAACATGATTCAAAACACTATAAAATCGAATATGGCTTATTATCTTACATGATTCAAAACACTATAAAATCGAATATGGCTTATTATCTTAAGGCAAAGTCAAGCCCAAATTACCAAACCTACCTTCAAAAACCACTCCAACGTCTTTTTTGTTGGTAGAAGTTGCTCCTCTAGTCATATAAAAGCCTAGACTTATATAATAAATGAAAGTCCATCCTAGACGTGGCTCATAAGGGAAACCCTAATGTTAGTCTTGTTTTCTTATAGTCATTTACACAAAGGTCAAATTTTTTATCTGATTGGTGTCTTTTGAACTAAATCTGCATTATCTCTCCACAAATGCCCCAGACAGTAGTAGTTGGGATATCATGAAGACTGGTTATAAAATGTCATACATGACCAATTTTTAGATTTTAGAATAATGCATTACAAGCCAGGCCCAACTGTTTTCTATTTTTTTGTTGAACCCAAATTTCAACTTAAAATACCGTGAGAGCTGGGCCTACTTATATAGAATTCAAGCCTAACGCTCTTAGGCTAGCTTTCGCATATTCTTAGGACTCGCTTTCGACGAGTCTTTTCCTCTCCTCATTTCTCTGTCTAAAGTCTAAACAGACCAGAGAAGTTTGTCTTCTAGTGTTATGCGTAATAACTTGACAGTACAGCTTCGTCTGTATCAACAAAAAAACAAAAATCTACTGAATGAGTAATTATAGTACTTACAGAAGAAAACCCCTCTACTCGATCTATTTATTTACTAGTCAATAACTTAGCCCTTCAATGGAAACAGTAGTTGGTGGGGTATTACGTTAGTACATAGAGGGAACCTTATTACGTACCTCAGGATTTCGTGAAAGGATAAAAAACGAAGGTAATGCGGAATACCTGGATTCGGTTCCATCTCTGATTCCGATGCCGATTCCGAGTTCCAAACGACTCCGAATCTCCCGGATCCTTTAATGGAAAGTGCTCACCGGCTCACGGGCAAGGTCTTTCTACAGTTTCCTCAACTCCCGAGCTTCCTTAACGAGTCAGGAACCTTATGCTCGAGAATCTTCTTATTTTCTGAGTAACTGCTGGAGACCTTACCTTTATATAGCTTCCATATCGGGCTTTCCCATCATAAGGCCGATATGGACTCGGTCAACACTAATCGGGACCTATTTTTCACCCGGACTTCGACCCCTTGAACTAGATCATTTATTGGTTCACTTTAATATCTGTATCTGGATCAAATGGCGTAACTTAACCGGTAATTTACTTAAAAACCAAATTGCGATTATGTTAGTCCAACTTTATGAGACATTGACAAGATTGCCCCTAAAGACAAAAATGTCTAACATATTAATGATTGAAAACGATGAGCATGGCCTGAACATAGAGTTGAGGAACTAGTAATGTTATCTGCTAATAGCAAAAATGACAATCTACTGCATAATTACACTGTTGCGCCATGAGACTTGGATGTCCTTTCTTCCATCTTATGATTGGTTGAGCCTGGTTCACACTTTGAATTTTTGACCAATCCCACTGAACTCTAAGTATTCCTAACACAAAGCAATATAATAAACTCAGACTTCGTATGGTCCCATTTACAGAACATATGCATGTGCTTTTTCAAATGATATTATGAATGCCAGTGATCCTGAAATAAGAGTCAAGTTTTGTAATTTATTTAAATTCAGTTAGATAGTTTATGCTCCGAAAGGATGAACAAGAGTTCCTTTTTATTGTTAGAAAAAGGTGTCTACTATTACACATATATATATATGTGAGGAACGAAATTACAGTATGATAACATTGTGGAACTTCTATTTAATCTATATTAAGAACAAAAAGTTGAGGTTTAAGCCTTGGAAGCCCTAATCTACATTATAAACAAAATTCTTAAAATCTTGCCATAATTAAACATGACGAGTACAATGAATCTATTAAGAAGAAAACGATGGAAAACATAGATTAGTAAAGAAAAACAAAACAAATTGGGAAAGAGCAACCGCATAATGAATGTGGGAACTCCCCAGAGGGGCTTAGGGGGACGTGGAGGAGAGGAAACATTTGTAACTTTAGAGAAATTGACTTATCGATGCATTTCCCCTCATTTTGTGGTGTAAATTGCAAGACACTTTTGGTCGCATTTATAAATCACAACTGTGATCAAAAAACAAAACAAAAGAACCACTTTATGGTTATAACTGAATCTGAAATTCTCTACTAGCTTCCATCTGGAGAAATTGGTTGATGGTGGGATCGATAGGTCCAGATGACGATAATAGTGCAAAGGGACCTTTCACATTCCTGGAACAAGTATTTTCCAATCAGTCTGGTTTGTCTTTACATTGAATCATTGCAAAGGTCCTCTCAAACACACTAAGGAAAGAGTAATCAGCTATTTTTAATTTGCCGCTGACGAATTTTATAGGCGTAATCTTCATTGGAAACGAAATAATTCACTGGATAAAGGCTAGCAAGCAAGATTAATTTTGACGTTGAACTTGGAAAATGTTTAAGATCTTAGCTAGCTTCCTCGCCACTGTTATGGAGAATATCAGGATGGGGAAACTAGATCATGTCTTTCACCTTTATAACCAAGGTTTCCGTTCCCATAAGTGATAAACCTGGAAATGAGTTTACTATGGATAAGGATTAAGGCAAGGGTGCCCCCTCTCCCCTTTCCATTCCTTGATGATTATATAAACATTCCACCTTGTTGTTACAAAAGCCACCGAAATTGTAGAGATACGAGGAACAAATATATGAAAAATTGACACTTTCCGATCTCCAATTCGCAATGACCTTATTGCGTTTGCAAAAGGTTCTGAAAAAAACTTGTTGAATATCAAAAAGGTGCTAAAATGCTTTGAATTAGTCTACGAGCTCTTAATAAATTTGTCGGAAAGTCAGATTAATTATACCAATTGCATCTTTATCCAATGATCCTCATCATCCAGTAAACATCATTGACTACAAAATTAGCTCCCCGACTCATAAAATGTGGAATAAGGTGGTCAATCTATTCAACACGAAGCTCATTTTCTAGAGTTCCTCAAAATTTTGGAACAAAATCAGTTTGACAGCTTGTTGACTTTGTATAAATCAAATCTTTCAAACACGGACAACTTGTATGGGTTCAAGATAATTCTGGAATTGTCACTCCAAATTTATTTCTGAATTCTCTTCTACTTGACCAAGAAAATACCAAACTACCTTAGTATGACGCTTTTTTTTTTTGACATTTAGTATGACGCTATTTCGGATAACTTTTCTTCGACTAGAGTTTAGGTGTTTTGCTGGCTAGCCTTAAATGACAGCATACTATAAATATATTCTTGGAGAGTAGAGGAGGACAACTACCCGTTAATCAATTATCTTGCAAATCGTGCAATACAAATATAGAAGACAATAATTTTTGGAGTGCTCAACCTACTATACTAGTTCTTGGAGTTGGCTTAAGCTTTTATCAGTGAGCGATAAGTTGTGTCCTCAATTCAAATTTAAGATTGGAAATGATATCTCTACTCTTTTCTGACAGGATTCTTGGCAGCCGCGAGGTATACTGAAGACCTTGACTACACTGAGAGCGATCAATGGCTCAGAACTCCCACTCTTAGCTCGGGTGACTGAAGTCATGCTTAATGATAATTGGAGATTGAATGAGGTTTCTATAGATATCATATGGCACCTTGACCCACCCGGGTATGTCCCCAATACCTCCCTACCTGACTATCTGAAATGGTTAGCTTACCCCACTAAAAGATATACCAATGGTTCAGCCTACCAACTCTTGCACCCCCCTTACCGGATGTTCCTTGGTACAAGCCGGTTTGGTCCAAATATTGTAAACCTCGCTGCTCCTTTACCCTATGGCTAACCTTCTTACAAAAGTTGCAAACTAGGGATAAACTACCCTACCTATACACCCCCAATCACTGTTCTCTGTGCATTGCTGCTAATGAATCCATAAACCACTTATTCTTTGATTGCCCATTTTCTAAAACAATTTGGGACCAATGCCTCACCCACTTCCATTTGCCCATCCTCTCTTGGTATTGCAGTGCTTCCAGTACTGGGCTTTCGGCATTACCTTATTTCCCTCTCATTCTATCCACGACCGTGTACCTAATATGGACTGAACGTAATGCTAGAACCTTCATAAATGAAGCCATGGATGTGGAGCGAGTATATCTCGGGATAATCTCCCACATTAGGGAGCATCTTAGCCTATTCACTGAGGTGAGGTAATTATTTTATTGTTGGTTTTCACAAACTTGCAGGTTGGGTTCTCAGTCTATCTGCGGACAAATTCGAAGAATCAACTCTGTCTCTTCCTAGTGGCAATCAACGCTATGCTATCAAAGGGTCCTCCAGTTGTCTCCGATGAAGACCGGCTTTGGGGGTTCAGTATGTTTTCAATTCCTTATCTCATTGGGTTGTCTTTTGTGGATTGAGCGTCAGCTAGCTTAGGCGGCCCTATTAATTCCTCTTTGGTTTGAGTCTATTTACGTTTTATTTGATGCAGGCAATTTCAAGAGTAGTGATTGGTTTGTAGTGTGGCTTGTTGCTATGTACCAGATTATTGTGTCCTCCGAAACACTTGTGTTAGAATTTTTTGTACATATCTTGGTTTAATTTATTAAATTTTTTGACTTACCAAAAAAAATAAAAATAGAAGACAATAAACATGTTCTCCACCAGAGAAAGGTCTGGCTTTTGGGTGAAATATACTCAAATGGTGGAGCCTTAACCAATTGTTCATCAAAACACATCCAAGACTTTTATGTACAATCTATAGATCTGATAGGGAACAGACCTTGGAAGAGAAGATGGAAAGTAGTCATTCAACCAATCTTGTGGTCCGCATGAAATGATGGGATTTTCTTTTTAATAAATAAAGTTACGTCTACTGATTCGAAACAAGTGCTACACCCCTTAAAACTTCTTCATTTAAAATGCTTGACATTCCATGATGAAACATTCTGCTCCTCACTTTTAGATTGGTTATAAGTTTGGTGAATATGCCTCATTGTTGCGCTAGCTCCCATCTTCAGAAACTTTGCTGTCGGGCTTCTGAATACCACTACTGTAATGATTTAATATTTCTCAAGAACCTGTGTTAATACTTTGATATGTTAGTAGTTGCCTTCACTCAATTTTTATCGATTCGTGTTCGAAGTACGTACATTTTTGAGCAACTCCATTGCTCTCTTTCACAGACGATTGATTCTAACAGGCTGAACGTACGGTAACCTTTTTATCCTCTCATCCGCGAGTGATCTTCTGCACTTGAATTTGCTAGAACTTTCTCTTAAACTAAGCAAAAATAAGAAGATTCGACCTTTTCAACTTGAACATTGCGTCAAGGGAGCGATAAAACTAGTGTGTTCCTTAAGTCAAGGCGTTATATATACATGTATAAACTTTGTGACGAAATCTCTTGGATTCAAAGAGTATCCATTTCATGCCTACTAAAACTAGATATCTTGAAATTCTTACATTGGCCTAGAAAAAAAAAAGATTCAAGAGTAAATGACTGAATTTGAAGTAACATCACACGTGTAAAATTAAGTAATTTAATTAATATATTTTAACTTTGTCTTAAAAAATAGTTATTACCCATATTATCAATAGTGTAGGTCAATTTTAAAGTAATTAGTTCAACTAAAATTGTTATTGTTAAAAGCTTTTTTCATTTTAATGTATTTAAAGTAAATTTATCTATTACCAATGCCTTTGTCCATCGGTTGATTCCGTCGCTAATTTATATTACTGACAGAATACAAACGTTTTCTGTCGATAATATCTGTCGCTAAATGACATTTTTCTTGTAGTATACGGCAAATGTAAGATGTTGGTCATCACAGCTTAGAACTTTTTTTCGGACTGTTTTTTAAATGAGAAACGGTATTCAGTATGCTAATTGGTTATGCAATCACAAGAAGTTAATTAAGTGACTCCAAGCAAAGGAAAAATTTAACTTACTAGAGTTGGGTTTAGGTATTCAATGAGGTAATTAATTCTTTTTGATTAGTGACTTGAGAGTTTCAGATGCTTTTGAATAAATTAATTTTGAAGAAAGATACATATTAAACATATTACACCATACCTATACATTTGCAAACAGAGGAAAATGAAGAAATAAGTGTTCTTGTTCATTTCTAGTCTCCATTTGAAGAATAATTTGGAGACTTGACTCCCAAGAATATCTCTTCAGCCATTTTTGATAGAAAACATATATTACAATCCGGAGAAAGCTGTTAGAGTGAGTAGAAGAGCTACTTTCGTTAGCTAGTAATTGACATACATACTAATTTGGCTAGTAGCCTACAAACTTCTTAACTATTTCCAGGTTTGCCGACCAGCAAGCACAACTAATACTATGATATGAAGTTGAGGAAGGGATCAAAAAAGTATTCCTCGTCACAACTATTTGTTGTTAAGGAAAGCGAGCAAAAGATGTTCTTTTGACAAACCTTCCTTTCATTCTAGGCCTCTTCTCTGCGTTCAGCTTCCTTACTTCGTATCTTATCTTCTTCGAAAACAATCTAGTTCTTCGCTTCTCCTTGTACCTCTGTACTCTTGCTTCTCTGTCACCATCTTCCCCTCTCATATGGCTTCTTAGCCCTCCATATAGTTGCAGATGACCATCTTTTGGGTACGTATTCTGTAATTTGAGGAATATAAACATATGAATTCCAGTTATAAAGTGACGAAAATTAGGGACTGCACATATGGACGATGCACTTATTTGCTTCCTAACTTCTTTATCAATTTTAAATTCAAAGCTTACCATGCAATCAGCCCAACAACCGTCCTCGTTCAACGTGGGTCGGCTTCCGTTAGTCCATGGAGATCCCTGGCTCGACCAAGCGGTGATTACTGCTTCATAGTTGAGCCTCAAAGATATGTTCTTCATTTTCTTGCACTCACTGTTACTCGATTCAAGCGTCTCAGGCACAGCCTCCTTCTCGTCTCCAGCGATTGGTGACTCGTAATCGAAATCCCAGTTCAATGGTTCCTTTATTATATCAAAAGCTTGACCAAACTGACTACTTTCAGTAAATATTGATTCCACTACGAGTTCATTTTTAACTTTCATTGCCTTTTCCTGGACAACATGGTACTGTTTGCAGTCTAACAACCCCATATCCTTTCTGTCAGGAGAGTCCTCGTTATTTCCATCTTCCAATAAATTTTCGATATCAGCAGCAAACTCAGCCAGATCCACATCCGAATGTAAAAACTCTGGCATCTCACCTAACAAGCCACATGTTGCATCTTGTCCACAACCATCATCAAGACTCATATTTCCTTCTTCACTATTTCCCATGACAGTTTCATTCTCTTCACTTGCTATAATATCACAGAGCTCTGATGCGAAAGGATCAAAAACAGGAACCCTATACATTAGCTGATCTTCACTCTCAGCATCAATCATGCTTCCCTCTTCATCTCTACCAATTTCTGGAACAAGAGGAAGAGGATTGAAAATCTTCTCTTCTTCTTTAACCATTAGTGGAACCAACGCGGCCTTGTTACTGTTATGCCTTGGAGTTCTTGCTTTTCTGGTGAACCCTTGATGCCATGAAGGCACTGAGTCTTGGTGATGATCAATATTTATTGAACCAGTATTAATTTTAGACGGTGATGAGATCTCCAGCCTGACTCTTTCGTGCCTACTAGCCAGTTGGTTCGCTGAATGAACTGATGTATCACAGGCTTGGCAAAGAAAGGCATCATCAGGGACACAAAACCAACGAGCTCTCTTTCTCAAGCAGCTATCGCAGGCTCTCGCTGTTTTGCCTCCCATGGCATCAGATGTTAACTTCCTTTCTCTGATCATGGAGTGAATTAGCTTTTTTTGTTGTTTGGCCAATGCAAATAGTGAATTGAAGAGCTGGAATGCGGGACAATTAAAATTGACTGTTCACGTATATATATGGAGCTAAACCTAAATGGTACAATTATTGTGCATGACTTCGTATGAATGACCCACAGCAGTATCGCTTTTACTCTCTGCACCAAGTTGCTATTCTGAGCCACGCACTTTTGGTGGTCCGCTACATACATTTGATTGCCTCTTTCTGGGACCCGTGAATTTGCTCTTATCTAGGCTTCCATTGGTTAAATTTTGAAGTCCATCTTAAATCATGAATTCTTATTGGCTGCCTGTCCAATGTAGGATTACTTGCGGGGTCTCACGGGTTGGAATTGTTTGTCATGAGAGTCCTGTCCCAGTCTATTTCTATTTCAACGTCTCTGTCTTTAGGGTATTGACCCTTTCGTTTTATTTTTGTCTACATTTCAACTATTCCTGTCCCAAATTTAAAGCCCCTGTTGGTGGTCCCCTTTGGCTTCTGTCTTGTGGTAACCATCCTCTCTCCGCTTCTATTTTCTTGCTTATCTCCTCCAGTTGATGCATGGCAGACTCTGAAGTTTGGAGCTTGACTTGGGCATTCTTCCAGATTTTACCTGCCTAAGCCGCCTAATTCATCTTGTCCTTGCGGTTTTGGGGTCCCAATATTCCAACGTTGGGAAAGAATTTCACGCCATCAATTCCAATATATATAAAAAACGAATCTCATCCATAGAAATGACCATGACATGTCAATAAGGGAACCAATTCGCACCTCAAATTTGGGTTAAGAAAAAGGTTTCATTTTTTTGCGTTTACTCTTCTTTTGATCCGTGCAGTGTAGGTGGCATATAATGACGGACAGGCTAAGGAATGAAAGCCCTGCCACTGTAAGTCTGCAATTGAAATACGAAACAAATTATTGCATTCTTTCGGAATTATTTACATGTTCATAACGCTGAAAATAGCATAATTATAAATTTGTAAAATAGAAAAGACTGTCAAAATCACATTAAATTATAATAAGGCGTATTTTAAAGCTAAATATGATCATCTAATCTCCATAAATACTGTAATTGTAGCAAGAATCTAAATATGTTATATAATTTTTTATGGGTTTATTACTCTTTTATTTTCACTTATGATTTTTGTTTATGATAAGAGTCTTTTTATGAATATTGCAAAAATAATATAAAAATATTTAGAGAAGTTTTTAAACAAATATTGGAAAGGTAGAGAAGTGACTTTGAATGCAATCCCTGAGCTATGGGGGCATCATTCAAGTAAAGGACCATTTCGGACCACAAAGTTAAAAGTACTCCACCTAAACTTAAGATAGAGTGTAGTTTTCCACCGGAGACCTCAGACATAAGTGCCTTGTAACTAACTTCACTTGAATTGCGGCTTTGATAATTGACCTTTCGTTATGAGAAAGTCATCTTATATTCAGTCTGAAGTTTTGCGACGAGGTAAAATTTGGAAAGATTTGATAGTACACAGCTTTCTTCCAACATAAAAAAGAGGCTATTTTTGGTAGACCCATATGTAAATATAACAAGAAAATAGTGATGCAGGATGAAAAAGTAAATAAGTAAAAATGACATGCAAAATAATTTAGTAAATAAAATTACAATAAATACATAAGGATAATAATAATAATAAATAATAATAATAATAATACTAAAAATAAAAATAATAATAATGATAAAACTATTACTAATAATAAACTCAATAAAAGAATAATGATAATAATAATAATAATAACAGTAATGCCAACCGAAGGATGAGAGTGAGAGCGCCAAGAAAGAGGGAGAGCAACATAGAGAAACTTACTTGTTGTTACCTCGACAGGAGTTGCCTCAAGAACTAACCCTTTTCGACAGGGAGAGTAAAACAAGCAAAAACAACAACCGCAACAAGGGCTAGTAGATCTAAATGTAGATTTTTTTTTGAAAAGTGAATTCTAAATGTAGATTTTTTGTATTATCAAAGAGTAAAAGCTTGAAAATTTGGTGCTATTTTTAGATTTTTTGGGTAACAAAAAATTTATTTGAACCTCAAATGGCACCTACGAGAGAGAAGGGAAGAAATTGAGTGTTAATAAAATTTAAACAAAATATTTACTTATTTAGTGTATTAATGAACATAAATTATAGAGAGTGAAAATATGATAAAATAATAAAACTCAATAACAAACTTAAGCAACTATATAAAAAGGGTAAGGGAAGAGAAATGCAAATTGATTTATAGTCGTATGACAATTAACTATTGCTTATGTTCACTTTTAAGATTCTTTTTAGAATTATACTATCTCTTTTTTTAATATGAAGAATAACTTTTGTATTTTTTTCCAATGAAAAAGAAGTCTTTTACAATCTTCTTTCACAGTGAAGAGAACATCAATGTCATTTGAAACACCCCTAAGTTTAATATACAAAACCTCAAATGAATCTTACCACTTGAATGCCTCACTTTATCAGTTAATAATATCAAAAAGGCTCACTCACTCAAATATGAGATAATAAATGCTCAAATGCTTGATAAGCACTTAGAAATATGTGTACAAGATACCTAAATAATTTTCTATGAAAGAACCAATATGAAGTGATCTATATATAGGGTTTTTGGAGTCCTTACTAACCATTAGATCCAGAACTAGTTATTATAATAGCTAGTTCAAGCACATTGCTCAACTTCTAAGTCAAATTGTTTGACTAATATGCATTTAATGCACAATATTTACTATTTGTTTCACATTGATCGACTAACTTGACGCATAATGATCAACCAGTGCGTCCCCTAAAGGGAAATTTGATGAGCAAATCACCATATTAGTTGAATAATATGCTAGGAACAATCTTGTTATATATTTAACACACGTTGGTTGATCACTAACTTATATTAATTAATAAATCCGTCCAAAATCATAATTTTAGCAACTTCAAATACTCAAACTTCATTTATTTAATGTAATTACAATTAAAAATAACATTCCAAAATTTTCTTAAAGAGTGCTTGAAAGATTAAGAGGCTTTTCTTTAAAAACAAAGCTTTAATACCATTTAATGAATGAAAAGACTCATATAATAAAGTAAGATGGAATACTTATGCATAGTGAACTTTTAAGATCTTTAAAATGACTAAGTGCCTATTTGGATGGGCTTTTGAGAGGCCAATAAGTAATTTTCTTCACCACAAAAGCATTTTTAAAGAAAAATGGGTATTTGGTTGTAAAATAAAAAGCAGTTCTTTAATAGATATGACTTTTTTGGCAGCCAAAATACAGTTTTTTAAGAAGTTAAAATTTGGAGCTTCTCAAAAAAGCATTTTTTTAGGTAGATTTTTCAGATCAATTAACGAGTCTATTTTTTAGTCCCTTTTGCCCTTATTTTTTACACATAATTCCTACAATACCCACAAACCCATCTTCCCGCTTATTATGTATTTAACTATTTACTCAACTTGGATATTTATTTTGGGATTTATATAATATTATTTGGCTTTTTATATGTTTTAATATTTATTTTTTATATTAGTTTACTTATGTTATAATCTATATAAAAGATTTGGTTAGATA
>JAOTBA010000184.1:16342-51162 GCA_025629845.1 Erythroxylum squamatum
TACCTTGTCGATGATACCTGTGTCTTTGGAGCTGAGGTTTTCGTTATCAAGCCATCCGGAATACTTGAATCCATTCAAACAGTGCAGGAGCCATCAAATGGTGTTCTCACATGGAAAATTCCGAATTTTTCGAAATTGATCAGCACCAATATTCTTGAATCTGAAGAATTTACCTCGGAAAATAAAAAATGGTGCGTATATAATCCTGAACATCGATTAGAATAAACTTGGTTATGTTTATCAGTTTCGAGTCAGGTTTTGGACCGGGACTAAAATGTCAAGTCTAAATCTCGATGTAGACTTACTTTTACAATATTTAATTTGCAACTTTCCGTAATATTTTCAGGAGAATACGACTATATCCCAATGGAAATGGTCCTGGAAAAGGAAATTCTCTGTCTGTCTATTTACAACTAATGGAAGCAGATAAGCTTGGACCGACTGAACAAGTATGGGCAAATTTCGAGCTGCGAGTACTGAACAAAAACAAGGATCGGCATGTCAGAGCAACTGGTAAGTTTTCATGCCCACCATGAATTTTTTAATTGCTTTTAATCATAGCTTATTAGTTGTTTTAGCTACTATTGTCCTCTTGTGTAGTTGATCACTGGTATACTTCCGCGGAGGAGACCCATATGTTCGGCCGCCATAAGTTTATGCCATTGGAAGATCTTCTTGAAGCCTTCAATGGCTTTGTCGTGAATGATACTTTAACTGTTGAAGCGGAACTCCTTTTCATTACTGGGGCTAAGGTTGGTTCTTGAAAAATATGTAGTATGATTGTGTTTCCTGCCATTACTACTTGTCACTGTACGTAATATATTTAATCTACTAGTTTCTTCATCCATCAATGGAAATATATTTAATCTGCAATATATATTGTTAAGCTTGAAAAATATGAGAATCGTCTGATGCAATCACGTTGATGGTTAAGAGATCGACTGGTCCATCGAATAGCTTCTTAAAGCTTAGTTTGGATTACGACAAACGATTTGTGGCCAGATTCATACATACGTAAGTACCTATATATATATATATATTGTTTTTCTTCACGTATTACTAAATTTAAACGAAATGCTTACATGTATTACTTAATTAATGAAGAACAGATTATATAAAAAAAAAATTATAAAACAAAATTTTAAAGTATTGATAGCACAATATTTTGTTATTGAACCACAAAAATAGGCCATATAGATTAGTTTTAATGTTTTCATATGCCAACTGATTTTGGTTAACATGCCATAGATAAGAACTTAACAAGTATAAAAGTTATTTTCATACATCAAAATTAGATAAATACAATTCTTCGATTACCTTAATTTTTTGGGTTATAAAGGATCATGTGGGAGTACATATGATCTACACTAATCATGCCAAATCAATTTTGGTCATGTTGTTAAACATGCATGTAGCGTGATGGATAAAATAAACGTGGAGGGAAGCAATTTTCTATCATAATCAATTATTAGTCAATGTGATAGAGTTGCTAAATCTCTCAATTCCCCATAGTAGTACTTTTTTTTTTCCTTTGGAAATACTTCCATCAATTAAAACCTTTTAAAAGAACTGAGGACAAGATAATATTCTCTTTAATTAGAACTCTTTCATTCAAATTATAGAGTAATCCAAACATTATGCCTCAAAACATAATTTGATGAATATAGATACAGAGCATTCTTGCATCAGAACAAAACTCATAAATATGAAAACAGAATGTACAACTATCAGAATTAAATATCAGAATATGATATAATCCTTTTAGATCAAAATATGACTTATATCAGAACATAACTTATTTTGTATCAAATCAGAGCTTATCTTTTGTCATAACAAAACTTTTTTTGTATCAGAACATAACTTGTTTATATCAAAACTGAACATGTATCAGAATACAAAACATGTTAGCCTGTTAATCCTTCAAGCACAGATGATAAGGTGTTAATAGTTCATATACCTAGTGAATGATTCCCTTGTCGACAATTATGGTTTTGAATGGCTGATTGATATAGGAGCATCCTATCATTGTGTCCAAAGAAGGAGCACTTTTCAAGCCACAAAAGCGGAGATTTCAAGAGTGTAAAATGGAAAACCAAATTTTTGCCAAAATAGTCAGTATAGTTGATATATGAGTTCGTACAAACCTCAGATGTTTACTAACCTTAAGAGATGTATGACACATCCCTGATTTAAGGTTGAATCTATTTATTGACGAATGTGTTAGATCAATAAGGATTTAAACACACTTTCAGGGATAGGAAGTGAAAACTTTCCAAAGGCGTAATGATGATTTCTTGAGGAGAGTTATGTTGCTCGCTGTACAAGACACACTTAAAGGTGTGGTGGTGAAGTATACATAGCAAAAGAGAAAACTTTACCAAATATGTGGCATTGACAATTGGGGCACATGTGTAAGAAGGAATTAAAGTTGCTAGTTGGAAAATTCCTTATCCTAATTAAGAACTCACAATCGCTTAATCCTAGCGATCATTGTTTAGCTAGAAAGCAGCATAAAGTCTCGTTCAAGAGAAGATCTACAAGGAAGTTGGAGTTATTGGAGTTGGTATATTTAGATGTCTGTGGTCCTATTGAGCGGGAGTCACTATGTCCTATCATCATCGCATTTACTTAATGTCATTTGAAAAGTTATGCAATGGTCTAAAAGTTAGAACTTTCAATTATGATTTTACTCTTTTTAATGATACTTGCAACTTTTGAGATCAACGCTTAAGGAGCTTGTGCTAGTAAAAAATAAGGTTTGTTTATTTATCAGGCAATAATATTAAATTGTGTTTCTTAATGGTTTGAGTTTTTATTAGCGGCTTACATTAACAATTTGAAGCACGCTTTTAGAAATACTGTTATAATTATGAACGTTTATTTGTGCCAAAATGCAAGTGTTAAATTCAACATTTTATAGCATAGAGATGTTATATATAACACTTTATTCTTCTAATAATTAAAGCTTATTCAAGCAGTTTCTAGGGATGTAATTCGTCAAGAATTTAGGCAACACAATTCATTCATGTTGACCATATTGTTATGATATTTTATTTTTGACATTATATGTGTGTTGATATATTTGGTATATCTTTTTTGATAAGAAGTTGACTTAGTATAGGATTCCACTATCTTGGAATATGTAGTATTTTCGGAATTTAAGATAATGTAGAAGGAAGGAATCCTAAATGAGATAGAATCCTAAAGAAGGTAGGATTTACTGGAGATAAACATGTAGTAAATTTATTATAAGATAGAATTTTAAATAAGGTAGGATTTGTTAGAGATAAAGAGGTAGTACATCTATCGATTTTTAAAGCTACGTTTTTGTTGTGCTTCCATGATTAATTACATGTTCTCGTAATGATTTTTTTGGCTTTTGTGCGTGGGTTTCTTTGGTGGTCAATTAAAAGGTTCACAGCAGATTTTTTTTATGGATGACTTCCCAAGATTATGGTTTAATGCAGCAACACACATATAAGGGAGTATTTATTTGACTCAAGTGTTTTTTTTGTTTATGTTAGTCTTGATTTAATCACTTGAGACATTTTTATCTTTGTTATCATTCGTTGTTTCAAAATCTTATAGAGGTTAGCATAAGGTGGTCATACCATTAGGTATGAGATAACTTTTAGGAGTTTAAGTACGAGTGGATAATGTCAAGGAGTGAATGGTGTCGGCTTCGTAATAGCCTTGTATAAGACTATTGTACTTTAGTGAAAATTGATTAATCTAGGAGATGGCCCCATAGACGTAGGCTGTGTGTGCCGAGCTAAGTTAAAAAATTTCATGTGTTGATTTATTTGCTATACATTAAGTTTTTTTTACTTGTGATTAAATTATGAAAAATCACAATTGCTCATCTAGTTACTTTCTGATAAGCAATCGTCAATTTCAGTTTGAAGCAACTATGACATGATAGGAATTTTACGGAACTTCAACCTAAGTTTTTCCATTGGTACCAAAGTAAGGTTCACTTCATCAAAACTTGATGTGTTAAGTTGGTGCAGATCAGTGTTCCACATTCATGACTACCATAGAAGGGGCGTCAATCACTAGGCCACCTTTTACTTGATGGTTGTAACTATCCTGCTTGGAAATCTAGAATGAAAGTGTTTATTCAAGCATAAGGGACTAAAGCCTGGACTTCTATGTTGAAAAAATGGACTCATCTTATGACAAATTATGAAAAGAATAGAGCGGTAACTAAAGGTCCATCTGAATGGATGAAGGTTAAAGAAGAGGAAAAATGCATGCAATTTTCAATGTTATAGATGAAGGACGTTTCAATATGATATCAGCATATGAATCAGCAAAAGAAGCTTTGAATACATTACAAGCAATAAACGAGGGATCAAAATTAGTAATAACATCAAAACTTTAGATGTTGGCTACTAGATTTGAAGAGCTTAAGATGGAGGAAAGTGAAACAATTGAAAATTTTCATAAATAGTTGTGTGATATCCCTGATCAAGCACATCAACTTGGAAAGAAGTATTCAAATCTAAAACATGTCAAGAAATTCTTAGATGAGAAAACATTTAATAAGACCTAACATATGTTGCAAAGGTAAAGATGAAGAGTCACAAGTAGCATATTTTAATGCTTACCATTGTTTTCTTTATTTGAGGACTAAAACCTTCAAAGTTTAAAAGAAAGAATGAGAAAGAGAAATAATGGAGAGCCTGTGGCCAATTTATGAAGTTGACAAATCTGTTGTGAAATTTTCCCAAACGACAATGGATTTATGGATGCTTAGAGCAGTGGACCTAAAATATGGGCCGAATGTGAATGAAGATCCATTGTAATAAGAAACTGAAAGAACGGTTACAGTTGGTAGTTTAAAACTCCCGCGAATCCCCATCCTTGAAGAATACCAAATCTTGCCCGTAATGCAGTGCAGTGCAGTGCCGCCCACAACACACCACATCTCTTGTCTTCCTTTCTTTCTTTCTTTCTGCTTCCCTCTTCACTCAATGAATCACCTATTTTCATGTCAAACAAAGAATCTCTTTCCTTCTCCTCATGTCAAACAAACAATCCCTTTCCCTCTCCCCCAACCTATCCCATTCGACTTTTCAAGCAAAGCATCCCATCTTATTCTATATATCAGCATCACCATAATGTTTACTGATTTCATCGTTATTGAAAGAAAAGTGTAAAGTCCTCCCAAGCTAATCGTGTGCATCAAATACAAGTGCTTGAGCAAAGTGTGGTAAGCTGGCCTGAGACTGAGAGAGCATATATTCTGCAATGGGGACTCAGAGCAAAGATAGTATTACAGAAATCGGTATGTTCTTTTCAATCTCTAGGTCCTTTAGCAGCTTTTGTGTTTCACTCTCTTTTTTGGTAATTTCATGCTTTCCATTTTCCAGGAATCATGAGAACCAAAAGAGACTTTCCTCCAAAGGATTTCGCTATCAGGATAAATCAATTTTCCTTACTGGCAGAGACACAGGAGAAGTATGAATCTCTTACCTTCGAAGCTGGGGGTTACAAATGGTTTGTCCTCTTTCCCTCTCAAGCCTGTAAATAATTAATTAATATATTGTCTGGTGTTAAGAATTGGGCCTGGACCAAGTTTGGACCTGAAAGTCAATCCTAGATATTGGACAAAAAAAAGCTTAAATAATTTAATTATTCATCTAAAATAATGTCGTTTTAAATTTTATATTAAAATTTGTTGAGATATGAAATATGAGTGAGAATTTTACATTGGAAATCGATGAAATCAATAAAGGACATATAAGTAAAAAAGATTCATAAACTTAATACCTTCAAGTTTTGAATTAGAGCATAATATCAAGTCCCAAGAATATGTTCTCCCACTAAATTTATCACGAATAAGATCTTCCTTGTATCACTTAGAGGAGACTATGACTCTATCCAAAAGGACGTACGATCTGTATGTTCTTTTCTTCACCTTTTTCCTTGTACCACTTGCAGGAGGCTATGGCTCTATCCAAACGGAAAGACATCACCTCATGAAAAAGGAAAGGACCATATTTCCCTTTACTTGGCCATACAGGACACAGATTCTCTTCCCAAAACGTGGGAGGTCAACGTTGACTTTAAATTGTTTGTCTTTGACCAAATAGAGAACAAGTATTTGGCTGTCCAAGGTATATTAGCTCATCTTCCGTCTTGTTAGGAATGATATCAGGTCGGACTCTAAAGATATGGTTCAATCGGATTTCAACCGAGATCAAAACGATTTGTTTTATCCAACTGGAATTGGATTTGTCAATCCTACTTCTCACTCTCTCTATTTGCCATGGATTTGATTTACTGATCACTGACTGAAAATTGTCGTCTGTAGATGCGAAGCGATTTCATGAGATGAAAACTGTATGGGGTTTCGATCAATTTCTTCCCATCGGAATTTTTAATGATGCTTTTAATGGTTACCTTGTCGATGATACCTGTGTCTTTGGAGCTGAGGTTTTGGTTATCAAGCCATCCGGAATACTTGAATCCGTTCACACGGTGAAGGAGCCATCAAATGGTTTTCTCACTTGGAAAATTCCTAATTTTTCGAAATTGGGCAGCACCGTTCTTCAATCTGAAGAATTTACCTCAGAAAATAAAAAATGGTGCGTATATAATCCTGAACATCGATTATAATAAACTTGGTTATATTTATCAGTTTCGAGTCGGGTTTTGGACCGGAACTAAAATGTCAAGTCTAAATCTCTATGTAGACTTACTTTTACAATATTAATTTGCAACTTGCCATAATATTTTCAGGAGAATACGACTATATCCCTATGGAAGTGGTCCTGGAAAAGGAAATTCTCTATCTGTCTATTTACAACTAATGGAAGCAGATAAGCTTGGACCGACTGAAAAAGTAGGGGTAAATTTCGAGCTGCGAGTACTGAACAAAGACAAGGATCGGCATGTCAGAGCAACTAGTAAGTTCTCCTGCCCCCCATGAATTTTTTAATTACTTTTAATCATAGCTTATTAGTTGTTTAATTATGTTTACGTTAATTATAAGATTCGTCGTCTTAAAGACTTAATATTAATAATATTGAACTATAAAAGACTTAAAGACTTTTATATTGTGAAATCAGTCGAAAATTATAGATGTTCGAATCACATAATACTTTATTTAATTAAACGATTTTGATTTGGCTATTCTTGTTTTCTTGTGTAGTTAGTCACTGGTACACTTTCACAGGGTTTCACGCGTTCGGCCGGCCTAGGCTTATGCCATTGGAAGATCTTCGTGCAGCCTTCAATGGCTTTGTTGTCAATGATACTTTAACTGTTGAAGCTGAACTCCTTTTCGTTACTGGGGCTAAGGTTGTTTCTTGAAAAATATGTAGTATGATTGTGCTTCCTGCATTGCTACTTGTCACTGTACGATAGTGTTTAAGCGCACTTCGATCAATAAAGACTACGAATAATTTGATTAAATGTGAACGTTTTAATTCCTCTTTTTTATTAATTATAAAAAAACTCAAATTTTGATCATTTTTGTAATTATAATTCGAACTTTAAAAAGTGACAATAAAATGTTCAAATTAATTTACAGATTCCGCTTTTAAAAATAGCGTTGTTTTATTAATCTTCATTTGTCGTGTTAATTTTAACTGACGAGTATTAACAATTAGGTTTCTAAAATATGTGGCCAGCATGTTAGTAAACTTAACATAGATGCTAAAGTCGGGCTAGAATTAATATCAATTGTTGCAAAAAATGATTGGAAATAAGTTGGATCTGTTAATATCAATTGATTTAATTTTGTTACTTGATTTTAGTTATTAAAAAACTTATCACAATATGTAATATTACATTAGATGAAACGGTTACATATTTTATCAAATATATATTGAGAGAACTTTATATAATATATATATATATATATGCTACTCGCATGGATCAATTTTTCAGAACATTACAAATTGTTAGACATGGGAAACACTTTTTTGAGAACAACCAATGAGTCTTCGGTTACATTTATACATTGACATATATATGTAAGAAATATGACTCGATGTGTTAACTTATATTTTCTATAGCTTATATTAAATTTGATTTAGGATTTAATTTAATAATATATTAAATCTTGACCGTTAATTTAGTATTTGATAAACATATAATATTTAATATTAACAATTATATACTAGATCGCTTTCTACCCTAATCCGGAGGATAGACAAAATAAAATATTTAGCTATCCATTAGGCTATCTTTATAACACCCACATACCTCTTAGGGAGATATACAAATATGCAAGGTTCTAATTCAACAATAACAGCGATAAAACAGTAAACAAGCAACAGCAGCGATTTGATTGATTCTCAAAAGGAAAATACAATCTTTCGAGGGAAAAGTCACAAGAAAAGGGGTGAGAAATTCAAAGAGAATAAGGAATGAGAGAGAGAAGTCTGATTTCATAACAGAAAGATTCATGCCAATTCTAGGTGCCATCATGATCTAAATACACCATAGAGTGCGTGCAATTCCTTGTGAGGACCACAACGATTATTCCTTGGCCTGTGACGTGTCTCTCCATGCAAATCCTTGCAATCTGATTGGTGGTTGTCTAATTCTGATGCTCGTCCTCACTGATTGGTTGTTGCTTGGGCCAGCATCATCCTTGGGCTCTGTTGAAATCATAACAAAATACCACACAAAACAGAACTGAAACAATCCAAATCATACTAAACATTCCTTATATGCATCTATAGAAACTCAAGCAAACATACTTTACATACCATTAAATGTTATTTTATAAACAGAACATATCATACATATTGTGCTTATCATAATACATATCATAAATTCAAAAGTCAACATGTATTAAGATGATTACAAACCATTAAATCAAATACAACTGTCTCATATTGTCAAATACAACTAAAAAATTTAAATATACATCTTTCAAAACAAAATAACATCCAAAACAGAACACATTCTTCTTGGTCACTGCGATAGTCCTTATATCAGTCTTTAAACCTTCTTATCAGAACCTACATGGAGGCAAAACCACCATACTAAGCATATAGCTTAGTGGGGAATAACTAAATAAGATATAATCTAGTGACTGTTTCTAACAGTCATCTAGCATTCACATGCACTGTAACATGTCAATTCATATACAACCTTTAATTATTCAAATTACAGAGCAATCCAAACATTATACCTTAAAACATAATCGGATGAATATAGATACAGAGCATTCTTGCATTAGAACAAAACTCATAAATATCAAAACAAAATGTACAAGTATCAGAATTGAATATCATAATAAGATATAATCCTTTCAAATCAAAATATGACTTATATCAGAACAGAACTTGTTTTGTATTAAATCAGAGCTTATATTTTGTCAGAACAAAACTTGTTTTGTATCATAACATAACTTGTTTATATCAAAACTAAACATATATCATAATAGAAAAAATGTTATCTTGCTAATCCTTTTTACAGAAGTGGGTAACGGGACCAGAACGGAAGATACTATGATTGGTATATGAAACAAAAGAGACTTGAGTCTCTAAAACAGAAGACACATAAGTGTCTAGAATTAGAAGACACTAGCATGTCTGGCACAGAAGACACCTCAGTGTTTGATTACAGAAGACACCTTAGTTTCTGATTACAGAAGCAGCTGCAGGCCCTTTTAGGCATGCCTATTTACCCATGACTAGGACTTAGCAGTTTTAAAACAAACCATTTCAGATTTCATAATCTTATACGAAAGATGTTGTGCAACATATGTCTTTATTCCATTTTTTCTCAAATTGAACGTACACATGCACATCCAAATAAACTTAACATACCTTCTGAGCATAAACATATGCAATAATGTACCATTAAATAGCTTATGTATTTACACATTTTATATAATTACACAAATCCCAAATCACAAATAATCATGATTAATTCACATCATATAACTCCTTTGAAACACATTTGTATTCATCAGGATTCATTCATCCTTGAACACACCATAAATTCCAACATTAAACACATTATTCACTAACTACACATTCCTTAAGTAATTACCTCAATTAACAATCCATAACTAAATGAACTATTACTCAATTAATCTAACATCAGTTAGGTTCATTTTTAACCTCAATTATGTTCAATTAAACAATTACTAAATGCCCTAACCTTATATGTGTCAACAATTGTACAAAACCAAGTTTTTCACCTTCCTAACCCTTTTCCACGACTGTGGGAACATGCCTTATAATTCTCACAATCGATTCACTCACCCACAACCATCAAACTGCTTCCAAAACTTAAGTCCTTCATACACCTTCAACACCCCTTCACCATAGTTCATCAATTCCACTTCAATTCCACCTTATTCATGCCTCAATTCCACGTCAAATTCATGTCCAAACCAATTCAAAAATCATTCATTAAACGTCTCACAATCCATGATCTTTCATGCATAAAAAATCCAAAGCAAAAGCTAACAATAACTATCGTGTTTTAGATCTCAATTCATCATCACTTCAGTACATATTCTATCCATTTCAAACATCATATAATTCATTGCATAACATGCTATCAAGTTTAGAATTCCCTTACATGATTAACTTCAAGTTCCTTCTTCAAAAAACCAAGTAATCCAGCCTTTCACGCAACCAACATGCTTCCAAAATCAAGATAGATGTAAGATGATCTTAACACTAAGATGATAACAACATAGAAGCTAATATAAAATAGCTTTCTTTATGCAGTAACTTACAAAGATTTTAAGTAAAGATGATCCAAAATCAAGCAAAATTCCAGAAGTTGAGAAGGAGTAAGAGTTTCGGTGGAGAGAGTGCAAGATAGTCAAGAATGAGCAAAACAGAAATTACTCCAGCAGAAACCTGCCTCATCCAATGCTAGGTGTCATCAAATT
Source organism: Erythroxylum squamatum (assembly GCA_025629845.1). Taxonomy (NCBI): domain Eukaryota; kingdom Viridiplantae; phylum Streptophyta; class Magnoliopsida; order Malpighiales; family Erythroxylaceae; genus Erythroxylum; species Erythroxylum squamatum. The sequence continues at coordinate 27,219 of JAOTBA010000184.1, forward strand.
GTAACAATATATGTGACTGTGCATGTTCTTCATTTGTCCCATATTGGAGCTGCCAAATTTCACCAATATATTGGGTCATTTGTTTCTCACTTATAGCTGCCACTTGTCAATTGTTTAACTATGTCATTTGTCAATCTATCAACTATGTCAAATGTCACTAACTCATAGGCTTAGTCATTCCAATTTTCATGTATCAACTTATCATACCACTTGACTTTTTCTTAATCCAAATGTACATTTTAATACCTTAATTCTCTAATAGTATCAATTAATTCCAATTCACTAAGTAGGATCTACTAAGTCAAAATTCAAGTCATATGCAAGTCTCAATCATATCACAATTTCTAACACCTATCATATATATACTTTCATGAACATATAACATTACAACTAAGGTACAATTTGGAGCCTTACAATCTTGCTACAGAAGGAGGTTAAGGAAGAGAAACTAGCTTATGATTGTTGAAAACTCTCTCTACATCATGTCAAATTTCGCTCAAGGTAAGTGATTTATTCACTTCATCAATGTAGTTATTATTATATTCAAGATTTTAATAGGCATGAACAAATATATACGATCTATATGTTGATGTTTGAATATTAAGTTTTAAAATTTTCATGTAGTTTCAGTCTGACTACCACTTCCTTACTATTTAGTTTGTCACATCTTCATGCTGATTTCAGGAGATTACGAGTGGATCCCAAAGGAAATCAAGCTAGAAAAGACTACTCCTTGTCTGTTTATCTACATCTAGTCGAAGCAGAGAAGCTTAAAGATCAATAAAAGGTACTCGTAAACTATGAGCTGCGAGTGCTGAACAAAGAGTAGAGTCAACGTGTCAATGAAACATTTAAAACCTCTTCAGTCACTTAAAACACGAGTTGCTTACAGTTATTCATAGTACAGTACGTACAGTTGTCTCACAGACATACCAATACCACTGCGGAGTCCCATATGTATGGACGCCATAAGTCCGTGCCTCTCGAAGATGTACGTCAAGTCTCTAAGGGCTTCCTGATGAATGACTAACTATTGAAGTTGAAATCTTCTTCGTGTCTGTGGCTAAAGTGGCTTGCTGAAATCGTAATTACCCTGATTGGAAGTAGTTATTAGTAATTTGAATCAATAATGCATCCTAGTCAGGCTTTAAGAGATGGTTGTTTATCAGGTTTTATTGGAGAGGTGTGTCCTGTATCATTTTGCACGTTATTCTAACTTACCTCATCTATATATTCATGTAGGTTCTACGTAAATCTATGGATAAGATGATTCAGAATAGATTTGGAATAGCAAAAATGGAACAAATAATCTAATCCTAGTTTTATAGTACTCGGAAGCCTTTTTTTTTTACTTTTGTTTTATTTTTTCTTTTCTTGTGATGTAATTACGAGTTATGTTTCAATCAAATGTGTGTAATACTTGAGATTTTTATTTCTATTTATGAGATGATTTTAGTCACGTTTTCTTTTTTCTTCTTTATTTACTATTCCTATCTAGATTTGGTCCATGAGAGGACTCTTTATTTACTCTCACAATAAATATTGTTTGTATACCCAATAAATAGTAAAAATTATTTATTAGAATAATTTATTATTTATTTATGAGTCTTTCTATTAATTTAATTTTTCAAATTAAGCAATTTTTTGACGAATACAATAATTTAATTTGATATCAATAAATTTTAATTATTTTCAATAGCATTATTTTTAGTCAAATTTATTAATTAAAAAGGAGAAATATTCATTTAGCAAGACAATGAGTAACATAAAAAAAGGCATGATAAATATTAATTGATACCAAATATGAAAAAGAAAAATTGGATTAAAAATAATATTATTAATTAAAAGAAATTTTTTAATTCGAATAAAAGAAAAATTTAAAGTTTAAAAGTTTGGATTTATTAAATTCTATTCTTCTTCTTTGCACTTTCTCTTCTCTCTGTTGTCCGTCGTTTTAATCCGATAGAATACAAGCGTTTAACGAAAGCGTTTTCTTTCGTTAAACTACAGAATTCTTTGTAGTGCTACTCTCACTTTCTCTTCTCTCCGTATTTCTTTGCCTCCGATGGACTGAAAACATGTTTCTCTCCCACGAAAATACTGCTTCAACATCCCATTTACGCGTATAACTATCTTTTCTCTCTTTAATCTCACGTTCAGTGTCGGCTGAGTAGAAATTGGAGATGGGATTTGGAAATCGTCGGCAATTGGGGTCACCGGAATATCGACGTCATTGTGTCTAAAATAAGGAAAAATAACAGTTGCAGTCTGAGCAAACAAAACTTGAACATGCATCAACTTCCTTATAAAGAAACATTTCCTTGTAAGCCCTATTTGAACCATCGTAACTTTTCAATCTCCAACGTTATAAAAACCTCGTATGATACTCACATTTCTTCCACCAACTTCCTTCCATTTGAACAGAAAAGGAAAGGAACAGATTCTACAACCGCCGAAAAAGTTCAAGCGAACACAGTAAAACCTCGGTCACCACAGTCTCACACAGTTTCTCTCGCTTTCTGACTTGTTTTGCATGGATAACTTCGAGGCTTATTTCAGTACCGTTCTTGAGGTTGCGGCGAGGGCTCTGTTCTGTCGCATAATTGACTCTGGAACGGAAGCTGCTTTAGCCATGAAAGTGATTGCCTTCTGGATGTGGCTTGAATCACAAGGGTTTAGTGATATCATCAAAGTGATATCATCTGTTGATGACCGTGAGTTCTTGGCTCAGGTCACAGAAGAAGCAGAGAGTGTTGTGTTTTCTCTCCAAGGCCATTCAGCGCCGTCTTTGCGTGCCACTCAAAACTTGGCTCCAAATTTCGATTCTCTGAATGCCCTTATATCCGAAAAAGATAAGGTCTCAATGGGCATATCAAACTTCTATAAACGAGTCTGTTATGTTATGTTTAAGGGTATGTTGGAGGAGAGAAACATCAAACTTGAAGACCAACAAGGTGAGGACATGGTCCCAGCGTCTTGCTCCAAAGTTGGTGGAACTGAAACTGCTGAATCTAGTGGACCCTCTGTGCCATTCAAGTTGAATCCTTTTGCCAAAGAGTGGAATCCACTGAAAGATAGAGCCAACGAGAGTGACAGATGCTTGTTCCTTACCTTCTCAAACGGATACCCTCTCAATGAAAGCCAAATTGTCAACTTTTTCACCCAGTACGTTGAAACTTCTATATGTTTATGCTTATATTAGACGATATTTTCTTCTTTGACATGAGATATAATTAACGGATATGCAGGAAGTTCGGGGCTTGCATTGAGAGAGTGTACGTTCACTGGGAAAATAGGACGGATGAGAAAATGCCACCGCTCTTCGGGAAGGTGGTGTTTGATGCGTCTTATGTTCCGGCGAGCATTTTGAAAGGGGAAAAGGAAGCCAAGTTCATGGTCGAGGGTAAACCTCTCTGGTGCAAAGAGTTCGTGCAGAAGAAGAAGAAACGCGAGAGAAACTGAGAATTTGCATGTCTTGTGTGTTGTATAATAAAGCCTCATTAATTCCTATGACAAATGTTAATGTCAATAGATGAGAGGCACTTTTATTTAATAAAATGAACTTATTTCTTTGAAATTCCCCTTATAATAAATATAGGGATAGAAATAATTTCTACCGAATCCGCAAATTAGTGCCTGTTTGGATAAATTTTGGGAGGTTAATAAACACTTTTCTTCACCTTAAAGCTATTTTTAAGACAAATAAGTATTTGATTATAAAATAAAAAAATATTTTTTTAATAAATATAAGTTTTTTGGCAGGCAAAATATAATTTTTTAAGAAGATCAAATTTAAATTTTTTATTAAAAAAAACCCTTTTCAGGTAAAATTTCCAGATTAATAATAATAAATCAAGTTGGACTTGAGATCGGGCGGGCCTAGATCCAAGAGAGCTGAGACCCGATCCGATCCTTTGTTATTGGGCCATTTGTCAATTCTATTAATTATTATTCTGAATTAATGATTTTTGGGAGGCTAATAAACACTTTTCTCCACCACAAAAGCTATTTTTAAGACAAATAAGTATTTAGCTGTAAAATAAAAAAGTACTTCTTTAATAAATATGAATTTTTTGGCAGCCAATACACAGCTTTTTAAAAAGTTTTAAAAAAACGACAACTTTTAAAAAAGCTCAAATTTAGAGTTTAAATAAAATTTTCATAATAATAATAATAAATCAGGTTGGACCTGAGATAGGGCGGGCCTAGATCCAAGAGAGTTGAGACTCGATCCGATCATTTGCTATTGGGCCATTTGTCAGTCCATACCCATGTTATTAAATAATATTAATGGACGCCACCTAACCCCACCCCACCCCATGTGCTTTTCTTGACAAAGTTTAATACTTTCCAGAATAGCAAACATTTCTTTAAATGGTAAAAGAGTCTTATCTTGATGTCTCACTTCTATTCTATTGATTACAATTCAAACGCAAGGAACAAGCCGCAGACTTTAAGAGAAAAAAGACATGGCTTCTTCCTTGGACGACGACGCAGCAGGAGTCAGCCATAGCTCTGGACGCCGTCAGCACGTCGTCGTAATGAGACACGGCGATCGCATGGACAACTTCGATCCACTTTGGGAAAAAACCGCCCTGAGGCCTTGGGACCCTCCGCTCATTGATGCTGGTCTTCGACGAGCATTCAAGGCTGGTCGAAGTTTCCGGACAATTCTCGGGTTCCCGATCCATCGTGTCTTTGTCTCCCCTTTCTATCGATGTGTTCAGACCGCCGCCCAGGTCGTTTCCGCCCTCTGCGCCGTCAACGATAATCCCGCCACCGACACCGACACCGACACTGACCGTTGTGTAGCCGTCGATCCATCTAGAGTCAAGGTGATAGCTTTGTTGATTAATGTTCTATAATCTTTGTTTGGCATGTACTTTTATGTGATCTATTTTTGTTTTTGCAGGTTTCAATTGAATATGGACTTTGTGAGGTGATGAATAATATTGCAATCAGGCCTAAAGTTGCACCAAAAGATGGGAAGTTTAGCTTCAACGTGCCGGAGCTTGAGGCTGTGATGCTAAATGGAACTGTGGATCGTTCTGTTGAATCAGTGTATAAAGAGGCATGTAACATATACTCCAAGCTTCGTTTTTCTGATTTTGTGGATAATTAAGAGAAATTGATGAAAGCTTTAGTAAGTTTTTAGATATGGAGAATAATTTGGTTTTTCTTGTTTTGAGGATTGTAGTTGCCAAAGTGGCCAGAAGCAGATGCCAAGAGGAGATACAAGCAAATTGTCGAAGAACTTGCAAACAGATACCCTTTGGAGAATTTGCTGCTAGTCACGCATGGTAAGGTTTATTTAGATACCAATTTTCAATTTTCTCGTTTGAAATTGCGGATTGCGTGTTGTTGTTGTAATTATGACAAATAGAAGTATCCGGACAACCATGGTCTGTTGTCTTGATCAGATTCCATTGTAAGATGAGTAATCTTAGGCATCTAATAATTCAGGGGAAGCAGTTGCAACTATGGTTGATGAATTTTCAGAAGACAACCAAAAAGTTTACGATGTAGAGTATTGTGCATATACTGATCTGAAAAGGCCTATCAAGCATGAGGACAAGTCATATTCAGCTGGTGATTTCAAGGTGGTGTTCTCATCAGGTATTGAGACCTTAACTGATACTGCATAACCAAGTGAATTTGCAGAACAGTAAGGTACTCTGTTTAATGGTGATATTGTCTCAAGATAACTTATTTTTGGACTGTGATACCACTTGAACATAGATTGTGATCTATTGATATGCTTACGTTTCATTTTGTGAGGGAAAAGACTCTACAGAAATAAATTTATCTCTTGGAACTTAGAGTTTGAAAAACTTACCTTTCAGAAACTGATGATTCCTCTCTCCAAGAATTCCAAATCATTCTGTTGAAGCTCGTCCTCTTCGTCGTAAATGATTCGCTTGCATCGAAAGTGATCTGAGCCAATAGAGAATTGCTAATTATAGATATAAATATGATCTCCGTCCATGCAAAAGATATATAGGAATGATTTGAATTAGCATACTCGATAATTTAATAGAAGGAATAGGCACTACAAATCATCATCCTTGTTCTGTGTAGTTCAAAGTAAGAACAATCGTCACAACAACAAAAGATTTAAGTGTCACAATGTTATTATCAGATTTTCCACCAAAGAAGCTAGTGAACTCATTTCATCATACTACACCACATAGTTAGTCTTTGCATCAGTGATTCACCACCCTGAAAGGTTTGGTAGCGTTTCAATGTGATCAAACATATCAGCCGGGAAGTCATCAAAGAATGTGTCAGGAGGAGGATTCTTCACATCCCTCGAACCATATGAACAACTTGCTGTTGGATCAAACAGTGATGTCCCCAGTGAAAGTTGGGCTCCATTTCCTGGTTCTGTAGGGTCTACTGCTCCAAAAGCATCCAGCAGATAAGGATCATCAATTCTAGCTAATAGCTCCTGGTTTGCTGGTGAAAATGTTAGTTCTGGTTGAGGTTGTAGGACTTGCGGGAAGGGAAGTTGAGTGTAGGGCTCTTCTTTCACTTGCACGAGCATCCCACTGCAACTAGATAATTCAGGCTTGATGAAATCCGGCAAAGGCGCCATTTGGATTGGTTCAGGATTGTCGATGTATGAAGATGAGCACGATTGAGCCTTTGATGACGACTCTTCCTCCATTGAAGAACTGAACTTTGGAGGAGCCTTAAAAGAACACAGAAAAAGAAACATGGCAACGATTAAAAACTTCAAGAAAATACTTCGAAAGAACAAATCCTTCCCAAACCATTTCTTTTCCTTCGATTGTAACGTCATATCCATAATTTTACACTCCAGAAATGACAATGACTAGGAATTTTTTGCAGACCAAAGAATAAAGAAACCCCTTTAATCAAAGCGTGAAATGTTGTTTACCTCTAAAGTGGGAACATCATGAAAGGCAAGACCTTCCTTTTTAATCTTCCAAGATTTGGAAGAACTAGAGCAAGATGGTGTTGCGTTACTATGCAGAATCCTAGCCAACCTCTTCTGTCTGCTACTCCAGAAATTCTTCACATCATTATCAGTTCTACCAGGCAAATACGTCGCGATCTTTGCCCATTTGTTCCCGAATTGCCCCTGCAACTCTATCACCACCCTCTCTTCCTCCGCTGAAAACTTGCATCCACTACACAAAAGCAAGAACAATCAAAGAATCGCCATGAATGAGCATTTTGTTCACACTAGTGAGAGAAGAAAAGGAATTCAGAGTCGTTACATCTTCAAGTTGGGTCTAAGTTTATTGACCCAACGAAGACGACAAGATTTGCCAGTTCGCTGCAAGAGGCCTTTGGATCGAATGGAGCTCCAATCTCGAGGGCCATATTTCTTCACGTGGTTCATTAACACCTCATCTTCCTCTGCTTTCCATGGACCTTTCCTTATCTCCTCTCTTCTCACTTCCATTTCGATTCCGAAACCCTAATAATTTGATTCGCAGACACTGCACATTAAGTCTGTTTTCTCTGATTCTTCTCGTTGATTGTTTTCGTGTTTCTTTTTTTTTCCAGTATTGACGGTTAAGGCGGTTACCCGCACTACCCTCCACTAACATACCCACTCTCTAAATTCAAATTAGTCAAAAGTTACCTTCCTGCCCTTTATCTGTTAAAACATGTGGTAATGGGTTAGGCCGAACCCGGCTCAGGCTTGGGCGAGCTCACCCACGCATAAATTTGAGAGTACGAGGCTCGTTTTAAAGTGTATCCGAAAAAGTTAAAATAAGGAGTTTTTTTTAAAAGTTTCCGATTTCAACTTTATAGAAAATTGTATTTTAGTTTCTAAAAAAGTTATTTTTATTAAAAAAATATTTTTAGATTTTATAGTCAAACACTCATTTCTCTTAAAAATAGTTTTTGCGGTGAAAAAAGTACTTATTTACCCTCTAAAAGTTCAACCAAACAGACACTAAACTTGATTAGTTTTGTGTTGCTCAAAGTTCGAACAAATTTTGATTAAATATGTTTTTATTTTAAAAATACAAAATTTTCATTTCTTTAAAATTTTTGAGCTTTAGGATGAGTTGCTTGAACCGATTCCAACCTAAAGTTTGAAATTTACAGAAAAAAAAATTGAAGCTGCCCGTTGAATTTGAACCGAATCAGGCAAACCTTGTCAACCCGAATTACTTAATTGGGGCCTTAGATAGGGTTGAATAGTACTTAGACAATAATGTGATTTTTGCTAAGACGGTCAAAAGTCAATAACACAATAAATTGGCTAAAAGTCAAAAAAAATTAAATTCAAGAGGGCCATTCTAACCTAGCCATATCAGATTGAAGTTGCATTTTATTCGCTTACTAATGTGACTAAAACGACATCGTTTTAACGACTAATTGAACCCGACTTATTATTATGCCTAATTTTGCATACTTACTTCTACTCTTAAATTTTCTGCCCCAGAAAGACTTTCCCATAAAATTAGTTACTAAGAAGAAATGGACGATTCATTGAGAAATTGAAGCTATCTGATGTACATAAGATTATTTCAACGGGTGCAAGGTATGTCACTGAAGGGTATACATTAAAAGGAAAATCAGTAAATGTTAGCAATCTCTAGCTGCAACACGGTCTTTATCAGATTCTACTGCATTGGTTGAATCATTCTCAATTTTGCCACCTACAAGACCCTCCTGAATTGTACATCTAGTCAAAGATGATTTATCAATTAAAGATGGCTTCTGTAAGCAACCATTTTCTTCATCTGCTACCTTAACCAGAGGTGGGTTATGACCGTGACTTGACGTAGATGAGAAATTCGACAATAGTTCTGCATCCTTCAATGTGTCGACCGAAGTTGATTCGGAATCAGGATTCGTCTCATTGTTATTGGCATTGTTAGTAGAACAATTGTTCTCCAACTGTTCATTCTGACAATCTGATTCTGTCAAACTATTCTCTCTGCTTGTACTGCAAGTTCCAGCAGTATCGATCCTTTGTGATTCGATGGCATTGGATGCAGAAAGAGAGGTATCACACACAGTACTGGCATCTGCCATGCTAGCAATTGCCAATGCCTCTAGGTTATTGTTTGAAGTAACATCCCTGTTAATAGTTGTGCATTCCTCACGAGTATCTCCTACTGAAAGTGGTTCGACATCCATTGCGCTATGAGTACCTTGTGCTCGAGGGCTTGAAAATGGCTCCACATCCATTGCACTGCCTTGTGCTACTCCGACTTGATCAGTCAAAATACTGTCTTCCGAGGTTAGAGTTAAACTCACGTTGGCAGCTACATCATCAGTGGTCCTGTTCCCATCTGCTGGGAAGGCATCATCAGATGTGACCTTGTTAACAGAATCTAAAACAGGAGAACTATAGATGGATGGTGGATCAATGTCCATCTCAGAGTCGATGATTTTTCTTTCACGGTCAAGATAACCATTAGCACCTTCAAGAGCCTCAGGCATGTTCTCATCACAAAGTAAAGGATCCTCATTTGTGGGAAGCGATTTACTTGGAAACTCTCTATCTTCATGTGCAGAGTGTGACCTACCTATCTCACACTCAGCAAGATTAACTGCTTGCTTTTGATTGATATCTTCAGCTGTCCCACAGATATCTAAACTAACTAGAGCATTCAATTGCTTTTGCACAGCAACTGAGAGAGAAACAGCATGATCACGAATAAGAGAGTCACGTGGTGGACAGAGTAGCATATCAATCAAGGCCTTGTTGTACTGAAATAGGCTAATAGATGGCTTCCGAAAACCCTTTTGGCGATATAATCTAATAACTTTAAACACATGTTCACACAAGTTGCCCATTTCTGCCCAACTGCAGTCACAAATAGCAAACTCCGATCCCGGGTTCCAAACCATGTGAAATTTATCGCGATTGACCTGGTTGGTAACCTTTGCAAGTCTATTTTCTACAATGACATCCGAGTCTGCGATTTCCAATGCCTTGCGCCAAGATGTTAAACCAGTCACCCATTCATCTTTCCAGTATCTTGCAAAATCATCTCTGTCAGAGTACTCATCAAGCCAGAAATAGGAGTGTACTTTGGTACCCAACTTGTAAACCAGCCAATCCAAACGTTGGTAAACATTGGGATCTTTCTCATTCAACAACCTGACCTTCAATTGATTGTGATAAAATTCTATTGCTGCACACATTTCTTGACTTGCCAAGGGCAGAGTTTTTAATGCAGTAACCCAACTCCCTGATGCAAAAGAAATATGATTCTTAATGTTACATTTCTAACGATAGAAAATCTCATATGACAAGTTAAACTAGGAAGAAAATCAGTTTCATTCACATATATGGTTCACCACAAAAGAACAATTCACATCATTTAGTTGTCCTCAGGTACTTGATAATGATGTCCATAGAGGAGAAAAAAAAATCTAGGAGTCTGCTTTTAGGACAAAGTAAACTAACTTGAAAAGAAGATGAATCGAAAGGTGACCCACCTATTCTAGGATGCCAGATTGCCTTGAAGTAATCTACAAAATCAAAGCTATCAACAAAATCTTCCACAAAAGCCTCAAATAAATTCACAGATCCTTGTCCTGTACATATATCATCAAATGCAAGTGCAAGTCGATTTGACATTTGGGCACGCATCTCTATTTCTGGGCATCTCTTTACTAAGTTCTTATGCCACAAATGGCGGACCCGCCAAAATGATATTAGTACTGAGCACTGAAAAACATCCCTGAGAAGAATGAAAAGATTAAAATGGAGGAAGCTTTAGAATCTAATCAACATAATCTAGTGAACTGCATAAATCAGCCAACATCCCTGAACTGCCCAAATCCAAATGGAGCAAAATTGAGATCTTAGAACTACCAATGGCAATAAGCAACTCTTGACTTCACATTGAAATGAAAGGAAAAAGAAAGATGAAAAGTACAAGGATTATTTAGGCAGAAAAGTTAGCAACTTTATTGAAATTTTTTTTTTCCCAGAAGCAGCCTCAACTGCTTACTTAACCACAGCTGCACACTGCCAATCCCTAAATATAATGAACACATTATATAGTCACAACCAAACCTTGAACCCTAATGGCTCTAAAAAGGATAGTCAAGTATCATATAAAAGGAAAGAAAGGAAAATAAGAGTGGAGAACATTATGCAAGCTTAGAGGCCTTGAAATCATAGTACATAAAAGGGCTAATCATGAACCTGATAGTAAGGATGTCTGTTGAAGGATCGTCCACGATGAATCCAGCCAGATTCCATGTAGGATCCTTGTTACAAACTCGGTTATAGAGTGCCCTCATCCATCTATGAGCATTTGAATCTGCAAAGCTTGGCGTTATTATCCAAGCCACTGGGATGGCCTTGTTGTCTGAGTTGAAGACCAGAAGACTGTAAATGGGATACTAAATGAAACCAAAGAAAAAAGTCAGCTCTTGCCATGCTTATAGAAGCTAGAAACTTTGATGACATTTACAAGTGTTAGATATGTACACCAAAATGACAAACCTTCAATTTATTTGCTCCAAACCTTGAATCCGAGGCCATAAGACTACGATTGCCAAACCGAATCATCTGTTGCAACTGCCACTCTGTTTGAATTCCCAAAGTCAAAGGATCTGAATCTGAGAAATCCTCATAAAAGAATACATTACTTTGGTGGGTTTCCACCCATAAGCTAACACTAACTGCATCATCTTCATCCAGTTCATAAGTAGACCGACGGATGCTCCTTTCCTGCCTCCGCACATACCTATGAGTCAAAAGATCGTCCCGATTACATGGGCCACCTTGTTTCTCTACTGATTCATTGTGTCTCTGCATTATAGTTTCCACAGAGACTCCAACATGTAGTAAAGACAAAACACGCAGACGCAGATCCTCTGAAATATAGGGGGCAAACATTGCCCGCGTTCCTTCAGCCTTCTTGTCCTGTGGTCCATGGCATGGTAACCCTTTCTTATCCACATGCTTGTCCTGATTATAAATGATCAAAGCTACAGATGGTTCAGCAATCAAACGTTTAACAATAAAGTGGCAGGTACAACCTCTCTTAGTATTTGGTCGACCAGCATTTTTCTTCTTCGGTACATAGGTTGTCCTACTAGGTCGTACTATCCCACCTTTTCTATGATCATCAGGACCAAAAGAACACCAATACCTAGAGATTCAAATAGACTGGTTATATCACTTGAAGTTTAGGATCCCAGAGTGTTAGATAGAGAGCTACAAAATAACACAATTTGCAACTTACAAAATGTACTCGAGGATGCCATCAACTTTTTGTTTGTAAGGTGCCTTTGGAGGACGGCGTCGCCTTGCTTCAACATGAAATCTTGTTGGGCAGTCTCTATTCGCCGATTCACCCCTTACAAAATCATCCACCCTAGCAAAGGGAATAAGAGCGAGTCTATCGATATTATCACGCCAGCCCTCAACCTTGGACCACACAAGATCAGCTGCAGAAAATTCCAGAGATGGAGGATTCTGCACTGGAAGGGACAGAATCTCATCCCATCTGGCCATCTGCAATGGAACATAAAAGAATTCCAAAGAAACAATCAGAACAAGAACCAAATTACAACTAAGTCATTGACAATCAGCTTAACAGAATAACTAAGATGTTACCAAGTAAACTCCCAACCTATAAAACAGGCTACAAGACATCAATTGAAGATGAAACAAACAGAAACAGGGAAAAAAAGAGTCCAGTAAGTATACAGCCTCTCAACAAACACTCTAGAGTCTGAGAATGCAAAAGAAAAGATGGGAATAACAATCACATCACTCCTTCGTATTTGAACATTTCCAAGCAAAATAAAAATGCCACTTCCGACTATGCAAAACAAGTGGCGTCTCAATGGCTTCCACTTTTCTCGCGTCTCTCATATTTGGCGCCTTGAATCCAAAGGAAAAAGCTATATTCTCTGTTCCCATAACAAGTCACAGCCTATTCCTTACAGAAGCGTGCTGTGTTAATTATATGTGTGTTGAGTGAGCTATGAAGAGATATAGTACTTACAGGAAACTGGAAAGGAAGTTAAATAAGCAAGCTGCAAGAACAAGGCAGCGTCGACACGAGACGAAGCAACAAGCAAACAATACAAAGGTTCAACAAAATTCCTTCTTTTCTCTTCTCTTCTTCCGTTGCTCTTCTATCTCTGTGTGTGTGAGAAAGGTTTGCTTGTGTTTTAGCTGCGATTTCTTCGCCCCTCTCGCTTCTAATCTCTAGCAGCTAAACACCTCTTTCGTTTCAGTGGGGCAATACAACAAACACATGCGGGTGTAATTTAACTTGGGCTTCAAGAACCCAACCCAATTGTAAACAGCCCATCTTGCCAATTGGGTTCTCGGGTTTCTTGTACGTGAGACCTTCAATGGCACGTGTCTGGGATGAAACCCCAATTTGGGTTTTTGGGGTTAACGGCACCGTCGACTCTTCTCTTTCTTTGTCTCTCTGTAGCATAGTTGAATAAACTCCCAATTCTACTATCTGGGGTTTTATCATTTTCATTACTTTGACAATCTTCATATAATAACTCACTTCCTGTAGGAGATTCAGTTGCATACGTGTATATTGTTCTTTAGCTCACTTGATGACGAGCAACATTAGAAGATCAACAATGTCCCTCAGGATCAACTTTAGTGGTTTTCTGAGGTCCCACAGTGGTTTAAAGGCTGAATCTGACTTGGGTTTGGCTGCGTTTTCATCACTGGCAACCATAAAGAGAACTGCAATCGCCAATTCTGTTCGAAGGGTACGTTTTGTTCAGTATATTGTTGTGTCTGTTTACATAAAGAGTTGAGTCAATAACTCCTCTTGTTGTCAATTTCTTCTTTTGCTTTGCAGGAAATGGTTCGAGTTAATGGTTAGTGATTCTACGCAACTTTGCTTCCTATGGCTCTCTAATTTGGTTTGCAGCCCCAAAAGTTGCTTCTTGTTATTTAGAAACTTTGTTGCAGTTAGCTTATTCTGTTGCTTGATGCAAGGAGTCATCTTTAGATGCAGCTATTGAGGTTTCTTAAAGGATATATTCAGATGAACGTTATGACCTGTGATTGCTTGGGAAGTTCGAATGAAAATCCCTATGGAATTAGGTTAAGATGGAGTAATGGACTAGTAGGTGGTAGTTTCTGCAAGATATATGTGTATTTGCGACAACACATGTTGAGATGCCCCAAACATTAGCTCTATACTTTCTCCTGGTGAATTTCGTCTATAATTATCGATTACTGAAATATTTTGGCAGGAATTCATGCTCCATCTGGTGGGGAGTTTCGTAGGGACTGCATGGTTAGATCTAGATCACTGTTTGAACACGTGGAGAAGCATTCATCGAGCAACAAAAATCCTTACTTTGCTAGATACTTTGCGTCAAAAGCTTCAAAGAAAGACGGTGAAACTCCATCTGAGGTTTGAATTTGAAGTTTTTTATGTGAATTTGTGCAAATAATTTAGAGTTTATTTTAGGTGAGAATCAAATCACGTCCTTCAAACTTGGTCTATGTGATCTAAGATAGCTTATCTTTTTTATTGTTTGTCTTACAAGGATAGTGTGCATGCTTATGTACTCTTGTTAATAGCAGTCATTCTAATTTTACCTTACTTCCACATACAGGCCAGAAAAGACGTATCTACTGTTGAGGATCCTTTTGATGCTCCTACGTATAATATCCCCGAGAAGCCTGTGACATTTACAGAGGGAGCTTCCTACAGTGTTATAATTCTTGCTGGACTTGGAGTTGCGGCCGCTGCAGGTTATGCTGTATTTAAGGAGCTCATATTTGAACCAAAAGAGTAAGATTTAACTTCTAATCAAGTTATATTTTTCAAACTTTGATATTTGAACATTCGGATTCCTTTGTTCAACTGATATAAAAACCCATGTTCTATTGTAGATACAAGATTTTCAACAAGGCCCTGAAAAGGGTTCAAGATGACAGCCAGGTTGGTGAAGGGATGCATTCCATTAAATGCAGTTCCATTAACCAAGAAACTCAGTTAAGATAAGAAGTGATAGTGTTAGGGAACTACATAAATGGCAGTGGTTTTGATGAATAGTTGTTGATTTTCACCCCCACAGAAGATTCTTGAGATCAAAGCTTTTGGTATAGGAAATATGTTTTGTAAGCTGTGGGGAAGTATGGTACATATAAATTTGTATGATGAAATAGATGGACCAACATTTGCCATCTACTTCTCGCCTGTGACTGCTGTGCGTGCAAATAGGTGGTTCGTAGCTGGAATATTTTTCAAAATGTTAAATTCCAAGCAACAACTTCTATTTGTTACTATGTGCTGATATGGGATGGTTTGTCACCATTTCACACTTTTCTTTTAAAAGGAACATTGCTATGTGAGACAACTTCCATCGGATCTTTTTGTACCTTTTAACATTCTTATAACTATTTTGCAGCTCATATACGATTCTATTTCATTTTATCAGGTCAGGGTGAGGATTGGATCCCCAATTACAGGTTACGGTCAGGAAAGTAGAAATCGTGCAGCTCGTCAACGAATTTCCAACAAAATCTTCACCGATGAAGACGGTGTAGAGCACGTCCAGGTAACATCTGAAACAAAAGGGTTCATTAGAAGTAACACTTTCCCTCATGTACTAGAGTCATAGGAGTGAATGCCAGTACTCCCCAAGTTTCAGGGTTCATCCAAACATTACCAAAACATCCTGACAGGAAACTGGACTTGCAGGAACTTGGAATTTACATATGACTTGATTTTTCTTTTGGTTGAGTGTAGATAAGTTTTTATATTCGTGGACCACATGGAGCTGGGAAAGTTTTTGCTGAGATGTTCAAAGACAAAGTGGACAAGGAATGGAAATACACTTATCTAATTGTCCAATTCATGCAACCTTCTCAAACACAGTTGATACTGGAATCATATATGCCAGCACCAGCACAAGTTACTGGGTAATAAGCCATGCAATAACAGGGATTTCGGGATTAGATGAATTTTGCCTTTGCACTAGTTTTTACATTACTTTTTGATTGATAAATTATCCCCAATTTTTTTATATAAGATTCCAATTTTTGGTTTCTATAAGATGAAAGATTCAATTTTGACATGTTCTTTCGCATAACTTTTTTTTTTTGAAATGCAGTACTTTTTTTTTTATAAGAGGGAATAAAAAAGATTACACAACAAGTCGCAAAAAGTAGAGTTCCAACATATCTTCTAAAAGGAGTACATGGTACTTAATGAGTGGAGTATCAAAATAAATAATGCTTACATCAAAATGTTCTGCATAATTCGCGAGTCAGTCGACACATCGATTACTCTCACGGTATATATGTCGATATGTTACCGTCCAGTTGCGAGTGAACAGTTCATTAATACCTACCGATCGAAATGCAATACTTTCCGATGCTTTAAAATGCACAAACTCCAGTGGTTTGAACTAGGATTGGCAATTGGGCCTTGGTTGGAAAAGAAAAGTCCTTTTTAATTATCTAAGAATATCAAAGAAAAACATACACAATTGCAGAAACCAGATTAACAAGGGAGCTAAAATACACTAGGTTCCGTACATTGGTTGGAAAAGAAAAGGCTAAGACGCAATGAATCAGTCATCACCAGTATCGTGTAAGAAAGTATCCATAAACTGAGGATAAAACTCTTTCTTGGAAGTGAACATCACACCAGGAGTGAAGTGATTGTGTATCATACCCACCAAGCTCTTGTTCTTCTTGGGTCTTCTCAACGGCTTCCCTTCTGTCATAGCAAGTACATCAGCAAGAATCCTTTCTTCCGGGAGTTCAAGTGATACAATCATCCTTCGCTTGTTGGACTTTGATTTCTCAGCCTCCGGCGACACGTTCCTCTTCCTTTCAACTTGGGATTTAGACTTCTTTTCACGTGTCTCTAGTCTTTTTATCTCGTTCTCACTCTCGGTGATCGACGAGTTCTTGGCAAGAGCTTTCGAGATAACCGGGTTTTGATCACTTGGGTTTTCTTTGCTGATCAGTTTATCGGCACTGACCTTGAACACGATCTTGGGTATTGGTTTTGGTACCAAAAGCTCCAAGCTTGACGCTGTTGGATTCATGTTCTCTTCCGAACACCAACTCGGGACCAAAAGCTCCACGCTTGATGCCGTTGGATTCATTTTCTTTCCCGAACACCAACTCGGGAAGGTGGATAGGCTTGGAAAAAGGAAACTATGGATCAGTGCTAGAGTTGCTATGAAGGCGATGAGTAGGAATGTTGGGAAGCTAAAAAAATAAAACTGCAGAGGCAAAGAGACGTATGTATATAGGGAGTAAGATATGCAAAAGATACGTAGGACAGTGTGCTTCTTTTAAGGTACATAGTAAGTTGGACTCCGTTTTCCAAGTATTTTTTTTTTTCTGGAACTTCATATCCATTAATCATTTTTTTAAATTATAAATAAATAAATTATTTAACACATTAATAATTAATTCAGATTAACTATTTTAAAAAAAGTTTCAAGTAAATAAATTATTTGTCATATTAAACAAAAAAATATAACTGATCTCAACTTATCCTATCCCATCTTATGAGGAATAAGAGGTGACTATCAAAGGGAGTTCTAGTCAAGTTTGGATTACTATCAAAGGCAATTCTAGTTAAGTTTGGATTAAAAACTCAAATTACTAATGGGAAAATCAAAATGAAGAGGACTATTCACTTAAAGAATTAACTATTTACTCCTTAAAATAATACCAAAATGACATATAGCTATGGCAGTTGGAACTGGGATTCAGATCGAGTTCGGACTTGAGGGATGAGATTGAGATCAGGCCGACCAACCCGACTGCCAGCTTAAAACAATCTAATTTAGCCCAATTTACCCAAAACGGCATAGTTTTAACGGGTCAGACCCCCACATAGAGCACTTCTTCTTGTATTAATACTATTAAATTTCTCAGATGTCTGACAGGAAAACCAAAGAAAAGAAGAAGAAGAAAAGGACGAAGAACACTAGTTTTCTCTTCAAAGTTCTAACGGAAGGGATCACCAACTAAGATGATCCATCCATTTCATTCTTAATGAAAGAGCAGTATCTCAAGGCATGAGCAATGAGTACGTAACTTAAGTAGATTCAGGAATGATTAAGAACAACATGAGCACTTACAGTCGGTTCAACAGCTACCAGTCATTCCGTACACATCACTGGAGAGAAATTTTCCACGATTCAACCAGGAACTACGGCATCAACTGGGGAAAGTTTCTCAAACTTCAATAAATAACCATAAAAGCATCAGGGTCAGTTTTGTTGTTGAAGATAAGGACAGACAGTCTTCAAATGCCACGTATAACTTTTAGATGTGCTCATGGTAGGATCCAAACCTTGAAGAAAAGGACAAGTCTGCCACTGAATGCACTTCCAAAACCCTCAGGCACCTCATACTTCTCCACAAAACCAGTGCAGGTGCAGTCAATTTGCCTCGGTGACACTCCTGAAACATATAACCAGGAACTGGAAGAGAAGAAGCTAAAGTTTTCACTGACTCCTCTACAGACACGGCCACCCCAAGCTCTCTGTGACAACATAATAACCATAATGCGATCAAAATCATTTCTTTTCTAACGAAGTAAAAAAGGTACACGATAAACTGAATTTGCTGCATTGACAGAATTATATGCTTGAAAACACTACCGTAAATATCTACACCACCAACAAAAATCAAAACAAAGATCATAAAACAGTCTACATGAGCAATCATAAAATTACTGTAAAGACCAAACCGTTCTTGCAACATGAATCTGCAAACAAGGCAGGCAGTGTGATTATGGCAATGATCATAATAAAATGAGTGATAATAGCTGACTCATTCTCAGTGTGCAGGTTGGGGTTCGACTCATCTTCGGCATTGGGGATTCATTTACTACAGAATCACCCCAAAAGAAGTTACTGCAAATAACTAGCTTCATTGTGTTATAAGGTGAATAACAGACAGACCACTAGTCTATCTCCAACTGTTCAAGGCAGATCCTAGACTTCAACACTCCAGTGTATTACTTTTCTAGCTCCTGTTAGAAAATGGCATGTGGACATTCTTGAAATGGAAAAATATTTAATGTTTATCACAGAATACTAATTTACACATGTCAACAAAATAAGTTATTATCTTAATATGGCAAGTGCCAACAACATATCACCAATTGCTTTGGGAGTCACATAATGACAACTCTAAAGTTGCAAGAAGTATGCACGAAAAAGTTACTTCACCCTCATTATCTGCCAGATTTACTAAGTTCTCTCATTTCCAATTCAGTAATTGTCTAAGGCTAGTCGAAAAGGGTATGACATAGGAGAGTTTCCAGTACAGTTCACTTCACAATCATTTATTACTTCAGTTCACCCCTATGCTCCAGTTTATGAGTTTAGTTAACATAGTTTTGGATTACAGGTTTTCTTTCGTACTTGTCAGTCACAACAAGCTTGTTACCGGCAACATATGAAAAAAGGAAAGAGAGGTAGGGCAATGCTAATAAAAAAACAATAAAAAGAATTGGAGGGAGGCATATAATTCTGCCATAGTAATGTAACAAAATAGGCATACATAAGTCAACTGCATCTAGCCTGCCAATGGAAATGGGATTTACAATCCATTGTTTTCATATTTCCAGTCCCATTTCAACCAAGGGATGATAGATTTTTATCAAGTGGACTATGTAAACAAGTGAAGGATCTGAAGCTGCTTCGGATGCTCATATTAAAGGAGGGAAGTTTGAATTAACTCTTTCTCGCCATGGAGTGGTCAATCTCAAAAGAATCTCTTGATATTTTTCTACAAGTTGCACATATCAATAGGAACTCAGAAACATGTTTGGATGCTTAGAAGTTGCATTTATTAGAATCCATTTTCAGTGTTTAAGTAATGGATCGCTAGCAAATTTGAATGATGTTTCTATGTGGATTACATTATTAACTATCTCCAAATAAGGTATATGCATCTTTCATAAGATCCAATAATTAATTTAATCGTGATGCCTTAAATCGCCGTGGTAAAGAATTTTTCTCACAATAAATAACCAAGTCCTTTAATGATTCTTGCAGTTAACTACACAGACATGCAACCTATAGTTGCATGGCTCTCTTGCCTATAACTATGGATTCATGCAGTTCTAAAATGTAATACACAAAACATGCTTTAGCTAATTGATACATCAAATATGTTAACAAAAAGACAAACTACTAATCATGAAAAGTTCTGGCTACCTTGAATTGAAGAACAAGATATAAACCTTTAATGGGCTCAAATTTTTACATATTTCAGCAATCGAAAAAACAAATCAAAACACTGCAGATATGAAACAAGCAAGCCAATCACTAGACTGTACGTGAAGTATCCAACTTCAGAAATATATGTCAGCCTCTTAGACTGTCGAGTAACGTTCTAACACAAAATAGCATGAAAAACAAGATCTCAGCAAAAACTATCAATTACAAACACAAAAAGCTCGTGCAGATGTCAACAAAGACAGCTCATTCACTTTTCTACTGGAACACAAATGCGACAAATTTAAAATAAACCATCAAAGATTCACACTTGTCATGGATGACTTAAAGGCTACTCCAATCGATGTTATTAAGAAAAGAAAACAATCCAGATGTGAAACGTGTAACTCGATCCTGAGGCCACACGTTTAAGTGGTTGGATCTACCAAATATTTGGAACTGATTGGGCTAGGCATGACATTCTCAAAAACAAATATAAATGTGCTGCAAATAACAGATTTATTCCAAGCACGTGTCTTACCGTTAAGAGCAATGCATGTACAGTTAATGAAATGACAATGACGTGCATGGCGCATACAGATAACCAAAGACAATACCATAGATAGCTCGTGCATTACTCCATAAGCAACAATAACATGCACGGTTTATTTACTCTTCAAACAATACAAGCAAAGCACATTACGAATACATGACTGATGATACAAATTGCAATTTCCTGGAATTGATTAGGAACAGGAATGTTGTACTTTCCATATTATGGCTTTTGTGATCACCAAAGACATAAGAATATACATAATAAGGCTGTTGTACCAACTATTTGAGTTTGAAAACATGTTTAATGCATTGCGCCGATAGGTAATGCCATGAATGAGCAAGCGTGCCAAAAGAATCTAGGGTAAGTGCTTTAATCTCATATCAACAGAAAGACATAGAAGTTTTAAAACATTTACTTATTAAACTGATAGTTTCCGTTTACAATTCCAGCTGCATATAAACAAGGACTATAACATTAACAGTTCCATCAAGGTCCTTGATGAAAGGAAAGAAGGAACTAAAACAAGTCTTATTTATTACCCTTTCGTCGTACAAGCTCATGGCTTGTTAACGAACAGCTGAAGTCAAGTTCACCAGTCATCGTCACCTCCAGACTTCCAAATTACTTCAGGTGGCCATCGACCTTATGAAACAGCAATGTCATATCCTCAACCCTATAAATAAGCATGAAACAAGTTCAGCCCAGAATTAAGTAAAGCAAAATGAATTGCAAATATATAATATGTGGGCAAAAGGTCTCCAGCCTCTTCTTCCCATCTAGGATAGAAGATAAGCAATTCACCAACTCTGAAACCACTAGCTAAATCTCTTTCTTCATTCCATTGATCCAATTAGCTATCAAACATGAGGGAAAAAGCTCGATATACCAAATGTCAAACCTTCATATTCTGATTGGACTCATTAACCTTGTATGTCTCAGAAGTGATTGATGATAACCACATCCCTGGAAACAAACACTGCAAAAACCCACCAAAAAGACAGAAGATTTATCAGATACCAAAGAAACAAACTCAACAAGTATGTATCGAAGTTAAAACAATCAAAACTTGGCTTACATCAAGCTGATTCTGCACAAGCTTAGCCCTCTTCTTGGGCTTCCTGGAGGGCTTTGACCCAGTTAGAGCGTAGATATCTTCTGCAATCTCGTCTTTGTTAAGCGAGATCGAGAAATCAGCAATCTTCTCTTTTCCCTTCCCTTTTCCTTTCCCTTTTTTCTCAGACCCATCTTTTGTCTCCGGGGTCACCGCTGCTCCGCTGCCTATATTCACTGCTCCGCCACTTTGCTTCTCACTCCCAGTGTTCGCACCGCCACTCACTGCATTAGCATTACGCTTCTTCTTGGTAACCAATTCTCTAGGCCTCAGGTTCCACACCTTGTGCTCCGGTTCAAAGGAATCTTCCACACCCGGAACCTTATCGTCAGCATTATCACTAACATCAGTGTCCTTGCTCTTCGCACGAATGCGAATGAACAGCTTCGACTTTTTGTCAGCATCCTCAACAACACCACCATCATCATTCGGTTGCTTCTCTTTCTCCAATTTCTCACTCTTCTCATCCGAAGCATCATTCAACATCTTCTTCTTCTCCAATTTCTCATTCATCTCATCCGAAGCATCATTCAAGTTGTTCCTCTTCTTCTCCAATTTCTCACTCTTCTCATCCGAAGCATCATTCAACTTCTTCTTCTTCTTCTCCAGTTTCCCACTCTTCTCATCCGAAGCATCACTCAACTTCTTCTTCCTCAATTTCTCACTCTTCTGATCAGAGACGTCATTCACCTTCTTCTCCTTTTCCGATTTCTCGCTCTTCTCACCAGAAACAACATTCAATCTATTCTCCTTCTCCGACTTCTCGCTCTTCTCACCAGAAACAGCATTCAATCTCCTCTCCTTCTCCGACTTCTCACGAGAAACAGCATTCAATCTCCTCTCCTTCTCCAACTTCTCACTCTTCTCACCAGACACAGCATTTAATCTCCTCTCCTTCTCCACCTTCTGACTCTTCTCACCAGAAACAGCATTCAATCTCCTCTCATTCTCCAACTTCTCAGTCTTCTCACCAGAAACAGCTCTCAATCTCCTCTCCTTCTCACTCTTCTCACCAGAAACACCATTCAATCTCTTCTCCTTCTCCAACTTCTCACTCCTCTCACCAGAACCCGAGTTCCTCGGCGGAAGCGGAGGCTTGCGGGAGGACCCTCCGGCGGGCTTCCGAACGCGGTGGTAGTGCTGGTGGTCGGCGGAGTTGTTCGACCATTTGAGACCTTTGAAAGTGAAGTTGTGGAGCGGTTGGTGAGGAGGCTTGACGTTGGTAGGAGGATCCATTGTCAAATTCGATTGCGCTTGGTTCTCTGGATCAGGAGGAAACGCCATGTCCCTTCTTGTGAGTATAAGAATAAGAGAAGTGAGAATTGATCAAACAAACAAACAAACAAGCCAAAGAGGAATTAATGTAGGGTTAAATGGTTGAAATGGAAGCCTTGGAAGAAGAGAGAATTGAAGAAGAAAGTGATAAAACTTAAATAAATAAATAAAAAGTCTTAAAAAACCCCAAACACAGCCGCAGAAGAAAATAACAAAAAGAAGCTTTAATGACTTGGAAATGGAGGGAGGAGGAGCGAGAAAGAGAGCATGACTTGACTTTTTTTTAGCAGAAGAAAAGCAGCAGTTACCTTAGATGGTATTTGCCTTTTCCCCGTATTGCCACTGCTTTTTCCATTTATTTACCGTTCCGGACAACTTCACTTCGGTTACGTTAATTTTGTATCGGTAATAAACTATGTATCGTGGTTATTTCCTTAAACTTGTTAAGAGAAATTGTTCGAGCCGTCCAAGATAAAATCTTTGCGAGCCATAACTTACCTCGCCTTGCTAGAATCAGAAATTTATCACTACCATTTATAACTTAGGGGCTATTTGTTTCCGTTTTTTTCTTCCGTTTTTTGTTGCCGTTTTTGTAAAAAGAAAAACAGGTAAGTAAAACATGTTTGGTTTACTCTGTTGTGATTTTTTGTTTCTGAAAATAAAAAAATCACAACAGTTTTACAGAAACTAGAAAACATCGTTTCTCTGAATTTTGACAAGAAGTTTTCTTCGACAGAAAAATAACATATCCTTATTTTCTATCTCTATTAATAATAATAATAATAATAATAATAATAATAATAATAAAAGTACAAAATTTATAATAATAATTAATAATTAACAAT
>JAOTBA010000185.1:14971-28184 GCA_025629845.1 Erythroxylum squamatum
TCTGCATTGCATGTCTTTAATTTTGTATTGAACTATATATTCCGCAACTATTCTATAAATGTGTATTTTTGAAATGAATAAAGTGGTTGTAATTGTGAAAAGGGCCCAAATGGCCATATGGGAATTTTGTAAATTGCTTTGTATGTTTGTAAAAGGGCATATGGCCTATTTGATTATGGTTTTCTGCATATTGTGTTTTGTGATTCAAAAAAATATAGACATGGATTTCTGATTGACTGAGTGCTCTAGCACGTCACCCTCGCGGGGCACGGACTCGGATATCACCGTCGATGTCGGGTTCGGGTCTTACGGGAGTGGGGTGCTACAGGTATGCAGCCCAGTGACACGTTAGAGGGCCCGGGGGCCCCAGAAGGGAGCTCATAGGCGGATCCGTTGTAGGGTTCCTCGTTTTCTCCCCTTTTTATGTCGATGTTATTTTGGAATTGTCAAGGGCCTGGTGGGGCCAATTTTAAGGCTATTCTTCGTAACTACATTCGACAGTACAAACCGGAGGTTTTCGCTCTACTGGAACCTCGAATTAGTGGCGCTCGGGCTCAAGCAGTGATTCGTTCCCTCGGGTATGATTTTTCCTTTCGAGTGGAAGCCGAAGATTTTTCGGGCGGTATTTGGCTCCTTTGAGAGGAAGCTTTTGACATCTCTGTGGTAATAGCTCACCGTCAATTCATTCATGCCACGGTGCGGTATCAGTCCACTACTTTTGCCCTGACCGTTGTGTATGCTAGTCCGCAAGTGTCCACGCAATCCAGTCTTTTGTCAGCGCTTTCGTGGATTGGTGACCAGGTTACTCAACCCTGGATAGTGGGGGGGGGGATTTTAACGCCAAATTGGAGTAGTCTGATAAGAGGGGTAGAGTAGCCTCGACCCCAGTGGTGCGTCCTCGATTCAGGGATTGGGTGCATCGGTGTGGTCTCCACGATTTAGGGTTCATTGGCTCTAAATTCACCTGGAGGAGGGGTACCGTTCAAGCTCGTCTGGACCGAATGTTCGGCTCTTCAGCCTGGGTCCAAAAGTTTCCCCAAGCTGTGAATCACCATCTTCCCTTCCTCGGCTCTGACCATAGGCCTCTGCTTTGTCAACTCGCTCCCTTCGGCCCGACGAAGGATACCGGGGCGCCGCCTTTTTGCTTCCAGAATGCCTGGATCACTCATTCAGGGTTTCAGGCGGTGGTAAACGAATTTTGGTAACCAGATACGATGCTGATGAGTCACTCCCTTCACCAACTTTCCGCCCGTTTGAGCGTCTGGAACAAAACAGAGTTTGGGAACATTTTTCATTGTAAAAAGAAGTTAGTGGCCCGGCTCAAAGGGATCCGGCGAGCCCAGACAGCTGCCACTCAGGATTCATTACTGGCTCTGGAAGACAACCTAAGCAGCGAGCTCCTGCAGGTCTTATGTGAGGAAGAGCTATTTTGGAATCAGAAAGCCCGGTGTGATTGGATTTCCAAAGGTGATAGGAACACTAAGTACTATCATACGCTCACCCTAGCCAAGCAGAAGAAGCAGCAGATAGCAAGGCTCCTTGATTCCAATGGGACACACATTTCGGATCCGGTGCAAATTCAGAGGATGGTCATAGATTTTTTTAATCAGCTCTACTCCTGTGCCCTCGAACCTCCCGTTCCGCTACCGATCTCCGGTGCATTTCCATCTCTTTCTGAGGCACAAGTGCAGGAGTTGGCCTCCCCTGTACTGGCTTCGGAAGTCAACCGGGCGCTTTTCGGGATGCACCCTCACAAAGCTCCCAGAGTTGATGGGTTTAATGCTGTCTTTTATCAGAACCAATGGGGGATGGTAGGTCCCGCAGTGGTGGCCTTCATTCAGAATATCTTTCAGCGTCATCACTGGGAACCCGAATTAAATCAAACTCTTTTGGTTCTGATTCCTAAAAACTCGTCCCCGACTCAGGTGTCGTAATTTCGTCCGATCAGTCTGTGCAACGTCTTGTACAAGATTGTCTCCAAAGTAGTTTTCAATCGGTTGAAAGCTCACATGACTCATTTAGTCTTCGAGAACCAATGCAGTTTTATCCCGGGTCGTCATATCACCGATAACGTCATTATCGCTCAGGAGGTGATCCACTATATGAGGAAGAAAATTAGGAAGACTGGTCACATGGCTATCAAAGTGGACCTTGAACAAGCTTACGACCGGCTTAGTTGGCAGTTTGTGCGGGAAACGCTTGAGGATATTGGAGTGCCAGCGATTTTAATTTGGGTGATTATGCAATGTGTTACGACCACGTCTATGCAAGTTGTCTGGTAGGGCCGGGCTTCGGATCCGTTTCGACCGATGAGAGGCCTTCGGTAAGGAGACCCTCTCTCGCCGTATCTTTTTGTTCTCTGTATGGAGAGGCTTGGCCATCTCATATCAGCAGAGGTGGCTCGGGGAGTTTGGAAACCGATTACAATGAGCCGCACGGGACCCCCCATCTCTCATCTTTTCTTTGCGGATGACCTTGTGCTCTTTGCCGAAGCGGAGGATAGGCAGATGCAAGTTATTAGACAAACGTTGGAGACTTTTTGTAGGGCGTCCGGCCAATGAGTTAGCCCTGCTAAAACTCAATTTTTTTTCTCGAAGAATGTCTCTATTGAAACGGCGAGGCGCATCAGCACTGGCCTTCAGGTTACTCGTACGACTAATTTAGGTCGGTATTTAGGCATCCCTTTAATCCATGAGCGGACTACTCAGCGCACTTATCAGTATATCCTGGATAGGGCGCAGAGGAAACTCACGGGGTGGAGGGCCCGGCTGTTGTCCTTGGCCGGACGCGTTACCTTAACCCAGGCTGTTCTCGCGGCCTTACCCCTTTACACTATGCAGACGGTGCACCTCCCATGGCAGTTGTGCGACGACATGGAGAAACTCATGCGCGATTTTATTTGGGGGTCCTCCCCGAACCACCGCAAGATGCATCTTGTCAGCTGGGAGTCCGTTTGCAAGCCTAAAGCGGAAGGCGGCCTAGGCCTTAAATATCTTCGGTCTCTGAATGACGCATTCCTGGCCAAATTAGGCTGGGGATTAGTCACTAAACCCACAGCACTTTGGGTCCAGACTTTATGGGCGAAATATAGGGTGGAGACTGAGCACCACCCTCTGACTCTTAACCGGACTAGGGCCTCCCCACTCTGGAAAGGGATTGCGAAAGCTTGGGATTGGGTTCGTCAAGGGAGCAAATGGAGTGTAGGGGATGGGCGGCGTGTCCTTTTCTGGATGGACAACTGGCTGGACAATTGGGGTCCCCTTATTCACCGGGCTTCCTTCCCGGTGCCGGAGCCTCTCCGCTTTGCTACAGTGGTCGATCTCATGACGGAGGACGGTAGTTGGCGATGGCAGGACCTCCAGCAGTTTTTGCCAAGCACCGTTTGCTTGGCTCTTGCGTCTTTCGGGCCTCTTGTTTCGTCTTTGGAGGAAGATCGCGTTCAGTGGGCTTTGAATCCGCAGGGGGCGTTCTTCGTGGCGTCTGCTTATGAGTTAATTGAGGGTCGACACCTGGGGAACCGACGCCTGTTGTGGCCGATTATCAGGAAATGGGCTGGTCCTCAGCGCATCCGCTCGTTTCTTTGGCTTGTTGCGAAACAGAAACTCCTGACCAACCATCAGCGAGTGATTCGACATGTGGTCACCGACAGCAGTTGTCATTTCTATGGCCAGGCGGAGACTAGCCTCCATGTGCTCCGAGACTGTGCACGAGGGCAAGCGTTTTGGAACCAGTTTCCTCAGGACGTGGTCGATTGTGTTTTTTTCCAACAAGAGGAGGAGGACTGGTTGCTCTCCAACCTTTCGAAGCATATGCCGGTGCAGCAAGACGACTGGGCCACGATCTTTGGAGTCGGTTGTTGGTTCCTATGGAAGTGGCAGAACAGCAGCCTGTTTGAGCCCGGATTTGTTTGGCCAACTGAGGGTCACCGGAATGTCATGGATTACGTGGGTTGGATAGTCCATGCTCGAGCCATCGAACATAGCGTGTTTCCCACCCCGGGCCTTCCGGTGGGACCCTTCGTGGGGTGGGCTAAGCCTCCTATCGGCTGGGTTAAGGTAAATTCCGATGGCGCGGTGAGCCCGGGCTCCACTAGGGGAGCCGCTGGGGGGCTTATTCGCGATTGGCATGGGGTATGGAAAGGGGGGTTCCAGCATAACCTCGAGACGGGATCACCTGTGATTGCCGAATTATGGGGGGTGTACTCAGGCCTCTCGTTGGCTTGGGACTTAGGCTTTAGACGGGTGGTAGTCGAGGTGGACTCCCTCTAGGTGATTAATATTCTCTCTGATTCCCACACTGCTTTGACAGAGGATTCTTTTTTGGTGACAGGTATCCACCATCTAATGAGCCGGGAGTGGACGACTCAACTTCAGCATGTGTACTGGGAAGGGAACCAGTGAGCAGATTTTCTCGCCCGTCACACTGGCCGGTTGCTTCCGGGCTGTCATATTCTGCAGGAGCCCCCTTTTGGAGTTCGTAACCTCATCCGTGGCGATGCTCTCGGCGCTGTGTTTCCGCGCGCTTTGATTTAGCTTGTAATTTCCCTTGTGAAAAAAAAACTAGTTAATCGAATAAAAAATCTTATCCCAAAATTGATTCATTTCTTCTCTGCAACCATTAAGTAGCATTTAACGTTGAACGTGACATGAGTGGGGTTTATAAATAAATGCACGACTAAACTTATCCTACTTGACTTTGATTTTGTCAATTAAGTAGTGTCACACTTGAATTAAAAAATCCCCCAAAACATTGAGCTGATCTGGTATAAATTATTGGAATCGGTAGGTCAATTTTGATTTGAAGATAAATTAGGAAAATTATCAATCTGGGGAAAATAAGAAGATAAATTAGGAAAATGATTTGAAGAAACAAAATACAGAGGGAAAATTAGAAGAAAGTGTTATACTCAGCTGACAACTTCAAGGGAAAAGATACAAGAACGGGACTGAAATTGGTAAAATAGGTACTTTCCTAATAGGGTTAGTCCAATGATTAATCCATCCCTTCTCACATTAATTCCTGCTGCCCTACCTTATCCTCTCAACTGATAACTGAATCATCCCTTTTGTCCGGATCAATAAACACGTGTCTTTCCTACTAATAAAATCTGCAATAACAACTAACGTATGGTATAGATGATACAGTGCGTTTTCCCTTTTGACCTCTAACAGATATGCTATTTTAGTCAATGACGAGCGTTAAATGCTACTTAATGCCACTGCCCTGGCTATCCAGCTACGTGAACGTGACATAAGTGGTCGCAGGATCATCCTAACTGCTTCGATTACTAATTTAATTCAATGTAATTATTACTCGCGTCTTATAGTTGCCTTTGTGCTGTTGTGGTTGATTAACGGATCCCGGTGAGTCTTCGTACGCAACTGCAAAAATGGCGAAAGCTGGTGCATTTGATCTCGCTGCTGGTTTTGGTGGGAAGATCGAAAAGAACGACGTCCTTTCGGCGGTTGAGAAGTCAGTTTATTTTTTCGCCATTCTCTTTCCTTTGTTTTACATAATTTGCTCTAATATTGCCTTTTGGTTCTTTAGGCGGGTGAATGCCAGTGTTGTCGTATCTCCCCATTGAGTGAACTGAGTTTTCTGTGTTTTAGAGTCGTACTTGTGCTTTGATTTCTTTGAAGACGTGATAGTTGATTAGCAACGGTTTTTCTCCATTTAAACTTGGTTTCTCGTTATCTGACTGCAGATTTTCTTTCTGCTTGAGTGTGTATGAGAAACAAAGTAATTCGCCATTTGTACTGATAGAAATTAAGAGTTTAAAATTTAAATGCATGATTGTCGGTTAATATTAAATGGTTGATTGGAAATGCCTCTTTGTTAAATAAAGATAGGGCTACGCGTGTTGTGGACCTTCTTAAATTCTGTAACTTGCAGTACTTCATCTGAGATGACGATGACGAAGTGTCAGTAGTGTTTGCTACTGTCCTTCTTTGTTGTTTTGGTTCACAAAACACCATCGTGTGGCTCATATAATGTCTGCTGTGGCCAGTTTCTTGTTGGATGATATTATATTGAAAGTGATGTCTCCAATCAAGGACAAACATTCTCTCATTGGAATTACCATTTGATTCTTTTTTTAACGTGAGTGGTCATAGACAGGGGAACGCTTTTATATAATGAAACTGCGGGCATCACATGCGTTGCACTGACTGCACGTATAAACCTGCGTTTGGATTAATTTCCTAGTAAAGTGCCTTCCAGCTTAAGCATATTTTGGATGATTACTGAATAACATGTAACATAGATTTTATTATGTATCCCGGATTGTTTATGAAAGGGTTAAAAACGAAGAAAATGTAAAATACTTGATTTCGGTTCTATCTCAACTTCCGAAATAGTTTCTAAGGCCAAAGTGAACTCCAATCAACCGGGACCTTCACTGAAAGTGATAACCGACACGTGATTAACGTCTTTCTATAATTTCAAAACGTAAGCGCTTTTAAGGGTCAGAGGATCCGTATGCTTATGAATAATATAAGCAACTGTAGGAGACTTTAACCTTTATATATAACATTCATATCAGGCTTATCCATTATAAGACCGATACGGGTCCGATCCATACTGATTAGGATTCATTTTCTATACGAACTTCGACCCATTGACTTAGATCATTTATTGGGCTACTTTATTATCTTTATATGGATCAAATTACGTAACTTAACCGATAAGTTATTAAAAACTAAAAAATGCAATTAAATGTTGTCCAACTTTTGAGAAAAGGACAAAATTGTCCAACATTCTCCTCCTTGGACAAGTGTTAATTGCATTTTTGACTCTAGTTTAAAAACTCGATTAAGCCACGCTACTGAATTAGTGGACTAGGTTTAAAAATAAAACATTTGATCCAAAGATAACGAAAGTACATCATTCCGTCCTACAAGGCTTTCGATACCGAAAAATTTCAAATGCATGTGTCATGTGCGACACAGATCCTATACAATCACATATACCTAATACCTTACTTAACATGAATGAGAAAATTGAGTGTGGCAAACTAGGATAATACCTTTATAATCTAAATTTTATCATCTTCGATTGTAGGTTACGATTTCTCCAACTTTATGCTAAACCGCATATGCTAAACTGCAATAGAGAAATCTTATTTTCTCTCACCGAATGCTAAATAGCATTAGAGAAAACTTGTTTCCTCTCACCAAATACTAAACTGCATTAGAGAAAACCTTTATGTTCTCCAACTGAATGCTAAACCGCATTAGAGAACCTTTATGGGATTAAAAAATTATATCCTCCTATGTCATGCCAAACTTCATGAATATTCGTTTAAAACTGCATGTGTCTAAATGACGTAAGCTCAAGGCCAATCTGTATATATGCCCAATGACTTTTAAATGCTTAACATCGACCAAATCTTAGGACTTTTATACTTATTATGGCAATGTATGATAACACGTATTATTGAGCATAAATGATGATCATCTCTATAATGAACCACCATACTATCATAATACATCAAATGTATAAATGTACATGAAGCAAACATAATGATCCCCTAACTAACAGTGTCTAAGGACTTCAAAACACCCATAATGTATACTTGTATTTCAAACACAAATGGGTGAAGTCCTTTAGTTAAAGGATCGACTAACTTTTTCTCAGTCTTTAAATGCTCCAAACCTTAATATCACCTTTTCGTATCAACTCCTTTATAGTCAAATAATTGACCTCGAAATGCTAAGTCCTTGTGATATTCTTAGTTGTTTTTAAACAACACAACAACAAGATTATCACTGTACAACTGAATGGGTCTAGCCATTGAATCAACCACAGACAACACAGAAATTAAGTTTCTAAGCTAAATTGTCTATGAAGCAGCCCCATAACATGCACTTTGCATGCATAGTCGAGGAAGTTACCCTTGTCTACTTGATACACTTCCACGATATTGTATCATCTGCAAACCTAAATTGTAACCTTAAGTGAACTTTTAATCATCTGGACACATGGCTAAAATCTGTATCTGAATTTTCTACGAAGTTTAGTATGTTGATTGTGCTATATGTCAACATATAATTTTTAGTTCCTTTTAGTATCTCAACACTCACTAGATTGCATTCCAATGGTCTACACCTAGATTAACCAGATATTAACCAAACAGTCAAACAGTCATTGCAATGTTCTGCATAGTACATAGCTAAGCATACATCAGGCTATTAACTGTACTAGTATACGGAACATTCCTCATAACCTCCCCTTTAACTTTATTCTTTGGATATTATGTCAAAGATTATCTCTTACTATGAGAGATAGGTGCTACGACAGGTTTACTGTTAACCGTATTAAACCTTTGTAACACATATGCATTATATGACATGCGTGATGAGTGTTGAGATATGTCCTAATGAATCTGAATACCTAGGATAGAAGATTCTATTTCGAGGTCTTTCATGTCAAAGTTCTTGACCAAAAGTTGCTTAACCTCATACAACATGGTCAAGTAATTTGATTCGAGCAATATATCATCCACATGTGACCTTATAGTACAAGCATCTTTTTAACTTTATTTTCCATGAAGTCGAAAGAGGCCAAACCGTATCAAATATAAGGTCTCACTTTTAAGAGGTATGATATAAACTATATATTGATCTGCTTAATGTGAAAATCATGTCAGTTCTATTTCGATCCTGAAGTCCTTCAGGTTGTACCATATAGACCTTTTTATAAAGGTCTTTACTCAGAAAAGCAGTTTTGATAGCTATCTGATGTAACTCTATCATCATGAGTTACAATTGTCTTAATCACTCAAAATGTATCCTGCGAGGATACGAGAGAAAAGGTAACATAAAGTCAATATTTCTCCAACTGAGCGAGCCCATAAACCGCTCAACTTTATTCCAAAATCCTTTAGATCTTAAAACTTCATTTACAACTGACGGGTTTGTAGTTCCAATGCAAATCAAATAGCTCCCAAACCTTACTATGCTTCATGGCTTGCATCGTCATTCATTGCGTCTCACCACACATTCGCATTGGGTCCAGAAATAGTTTTTGTAAAACTAACTAGATTTGAAACATGTCTAATATCATAGTCCTGTACACCTGATAGACTATGTAATCAGATAGGATAGTAGGTCATCTCACTCTTGTGAATTTACCTAATTGCATTAAATCTTGTACCCTCAGGAATCTCTGTATGTACAGGTATGTGCTCTTGTTTTTGTACATATAAGGTACAAAGACCTAGATCGACCAGATCTATCTATATGAGTAGCGGGTACATAAAGCATCTGCCCTGCTATCATCTGAAGGGTCAAAGAACCCACCATCATCATAAACGTTGTATTCTAGAAACTTAGCTATTTGTGATTCTACTATTGTGGTCTCACTTTCTTTACAGTAAAAGTTGTAGCCTTAAAATGGTCGAGATATCTTACTAAATAGCAATGAGCGAAACGAACATGCAATCTTTCTTTATCAAGATTATACTACCTCAGTAGGGCAGCCACTTACATAAATATGTGCAAGGCTGAGTTTCCAAACTTCTGGATAATCAAGTAGAATAGCTTTGTTCTGCGTCGACTTCTTCAAGTCCTTTAGGGTGCAGTTATGCCTTTCGGCAACACACTATTTTGCCCAGAACTACTCGGCATAGTGAATTAAGTCATTATTCTAACTGATTCCAAATATTTGGCAAACGAACCTTTTAAAGTCTTGAAACAATATGTTTGTTACGATATTCTCCTCCATAGTCAAATCTGACTATCTTGATAAATTTTTCCAATTGGTTCTCAAACTTCAGTCTTCAAGCAAGAACACATAACTGTAAAGGGAATAATCATCGACAAATGTCATAATACATTTGGAATTGCACAATGCAACTATATAAGGTTTACTAATATCTTTATGTATCAGACTCAACAAGTCAAAAGCATGAGTTGACCTCAATATCCTTATTAGTCAACTTATCCCTGCAATAGTTAGCATATGTTCCCAGATCATCATAATCTAGAATTGACAAATGATTTCCTTAATCAATCTCTTAATCCCAGTTTTGAAAATAAGGCTTAAACTTTTATGTCACACCATGTATGACTTTTCATTCATCAGGGTTCTTCATTTCATAACTTGTTTGGCAAGATACGAAGAAGCATATATCTAATTCGGGTAAGACAAATTCTATACAAACCATATGAAAAGAAAGTTGTACTATTATGCTTGTCATTAAACAAGAACTGTAAGCATTAAATACAAGACATTAACCCTCGTTGTCCAAAATTGATCAAAAGATCACATATAAAATGTGTCTTGTAAAACCCAAATGAACCTTACTACAAGGTTTAGTATATACATTCCCCATAGATATTACTTCTACTTTCTTCATTTTTGTGAACCATCAGTTCCTCTTTGCTTTTATTTTGGCTTTATCCTAGATATAAACTACTGCATTGTGGAAGCACCTTGATCAGATGTTCTACTATATAGTCACCAAATACGTAATGCGACTACTACAAAATTAGATTCATAAATTGATAAGCCAAGGAGTTACGTGATAGTGTCAATCTTTCCTTTTAAACCTCATACTACTGGTTGCTTTGTGTCCTTAAGACCTTTACCAACACTGGATTGACCAGCGTCAGCATATGGAGAAGATTTAAACTTTCTTCCTTTGAACTTAGCGGGCTTCATCTTTGCCTTCCCTTTAGTTGCTTCGAGGGCTGTAGGAGTAGCAAACTTGAGTTTCTCCTCCTAAAAAATGTAATGGGCTATCAAAGCATTAAAATCCCATTACTCATCCAGCAAGTAATATGTCATCACCAGATTACTAAATTCTGGAGGGAGTGTATTCAGGGTCTGGTGAATAATGAAGACATCTGGAAAAGAATATTCAACATCTTCAATCCACTGTGAAGATTAATCATTCTCGATATGTACTCCATTACTCTCCCTTCTCTTATATATCTCATGAAGAATAATTCTTTCATCAAGAAACTTGTCTCAACATTAGGTGAGATTGTGTACTTCTGAGAGACATTATCAAGAAACTCCTTTATCATGTTCATGTCTAGAAGTCCACTTAGCAAATGGTCAGGTATGGATCTTTTAATGGTTATTAGATATAATCTGTTAGACCGATCTCAGGCTTCATAGGCTACTTTATGAACTCTCAAGCTTATGGATGTAGGTGGAGATGATGGTGACACTGATTTTTTTGACCGAAAAGTTGACTTCAAGATGATAATGTTTAAATCAGTACAAATGTAGGACAACAACAATACTCAAAGCCATTGAACAATGTCTTTACTGAAAATCCGGTCACACATATTATGAAACACCTGTGGGCTGAATTCATAATATATGCAACTAGACCTCCACATAAAAGCGATCAGAGTACAAACCATCAACTTTCATGACACTACCACCTGTGGGCAAATAGATCATTCAAGCAACGTCTTTCTTCTATCCAATGTCTTTATGCATATCTCAAAATCTCATGTAAGGCCAACACCTGTGGGTAGAATAACCAAACATGAGACCAGAGATATCCCCTAATGTGTAAGCAGAACAATGCAAAATACTGACTTGAAAGGTCATTGTGGTGACTACATCCTCATCAGCACTCAAAAAGTTCACAAATACAAGGGATACATCTTCATGCTATCTTTACATTCTTTATGGGCAAATGATATATGACAATGTAAATCAATAAATGCAAAAATCTGAATGCACAGTCTCATTGTCACACATTCGTGCTGAAAATATTCTTTGAAAACTTCATTTGAGACTTTCGTGAAGGAAAAATCTCAATGGAGTGACTATCGTATATCACCGAACACTGAATCGATCACCCGAGACACGAGAACCTCATGTATCTCCCTTATGGTAATTTTGTTGCACGAAAATTCACTTAAAAAATGGCTTCAAAATGTCTTAATTCCTTTTTTGAGCGACTATCATATAATCCCAAACACTAAGCATGAGACCCGAGACACAAAAACTTAAAGTATCTCCCTCATGTGATGTCCAAAGCATGAAAATTCACTTAAAATCGGATTCAGAATATCTTAATTCCTTTTCTGAAATTAAACTTTAATTTATTACTAATGTAATAAATCCAAAAAAAAATGGAAAAATTTGCTTTAGAAATTTCCCGAACCTAGAAACTTACCCAAAACACCCGGAGACACCCTTACGAGAAATATGAAATTTTTGTGTTTTTTTTTCTTCTTCTCGATGCTAAAGTTAGCATTACTGTAGAGCTGACGTTAGCGCATAGTGCATCAGCTTGTGCGTGGGTAAGGGGCCCGCATGTGTTGCAAGCGTGCATACCTACACACACCAGATGTGTGCACGCGCACACATGCGTTTATTATATGGCGCTTGCATTACACACGCCGCCATGTGTCTAAATCTCCGCCGTCCATGTGCCGGAGCCGATACGTGATGATGATTAACTTCTTGCAGGTATAGTCCTATTTAGTGTCTCTTACGAGAACAAACAGCATCTCAATAAAACTGCATTGTAACTACTGTTTATGATTTAAAAACATGCCCTTATAACCAAAGAGTTGGATGGACAATGAATGGAATGTTTGTTAGTAGCGTTAAAGCAACAGTAAAGAGTGGCAAGGGACTGTTTTGCAATTCTCATAAATCTCTTCGACAAATTTTCATTCATCGTTGATGAATTTGTAATGACGTAAATTTTGATGATTCAGGTATGAGAAGTATCATGTCCATTATGGAGGCACCGAGGAAGAGAGAAAAGCCAACTACGAGGATATGGTAGGCATAGCTAGTCTATTTTTCTTCCCATATTTGGCGTAATTGACCCACTTTCAGAAAATTAAATAGCAGGGCAGTATTTCAAGTTTCCTGCTCTTCAAAACCTATAGTTATCTCGGATTACTGCTAGTTAACAGCACCCATGAAAATTAAGATGTATAGAGATTCATTTTATGTTCGGTTTACGTTTATAATGACCTCTCTATTTGCTTCTTGAGGATATTACTTCGTAATTTGGAATGATCTTTCGCCCAATATGATTCTAT
The DNA here is from genome assembly GCA_025629845.1 of Erythroxylum squamatum. Lineage (NCBI taxonomy): Eukaryota > Viridiplantae > Streptophyta > Magnoliopsida > Malpighiales > Erythroxylaceae > Erythroxylum > Erythroxylum squamatum. The sequence continues at coordinate 27,997 of JAOTBA010000185.1, forward strand.
TGCTTGTATCACCCAGTTTAACGTTTAATCAGCCAGTTTAATCCTTCATGTGAATTTCAGGTGAATAAATACTATGATCTTGTAACTAGCTTTTATGAGTTTGGCTGGGGTGAGTCTTTCCACTTTGCTAACAGGTACTAAAAATGTCTTTTACATTTCTTTCATAAGTGATAGAGCATGTTTGTTTT
>JAOTBA010000185.1:71471-84310 GCA_025629845.1 Erythroxylum squamatum
AAGTAGTAAATATTAACAATAGAAGATAAAAAGTAAATAAATACATAAATAAAAACAATGATCATTACAAGATAATAATTAAAATAAGTAAAACAGTGATTAGGCTAAATAATTAGAAAGAAAGTAATGCGCAATAAAAAATTAAGGCTAATTATAAAATGAGAGATTCGGAGAGAAAATGTTTAAAAGGTTTAAGAGTACGAGATAGGCTTCTATATGCAGCTATGTGGGGGCTCATGGTGCACTGAGCCCCCTAAATATATATATATATATATATTAGGATATATAGGACGAAGTTATTTGGAGCTCATTGGTACACTGAATCTCCCATGATTTAAAAAATTAAATATTTGGACCCTCTTATTTTAAATTTATGGCTCTGCTCATGTCTATATGTGAGATATTTTATCCGTATCTTAGTACCTAACCTATTACTAAATTTAGAATCATTTAAGAACTAGATTTAGATCAATTGGTAAGGTGGATGGAACTAAAAGTTGATAAATTTTTATAATGTTTCAAGAGAGTTGCATGAAGGATTGGTTAGAGCTGACGCGTAACAGTCTGTTGCTAATCTGGAGTACGACAGACCAATTGCTGTCCTTTCTGACCGGTTACATAAGATCATCGTTGTCAAGTGCAATGCATTAAGTCATACTTAAGCAAACCAGACCTCGCAGCCAATTTCATGTTACACGTGTACAAAAAAGAATGTCACGTGCGTCTTGCTTTTTATATTAATTGCATTCACATGAAAACCCCCTTCTCCCAATTTAATGGAATTTCGTAAGCTATTTATTTATTTATTTATAAAATATTTATATTTTCTCTTTTAATTCAAATTATATGACAAGTATAATTTTAAAATATCAATTTATAATTACATGATAACGATTTCGATAAGTTCAATAATACGTAGTATTATCTCTACTGCTTTAAAATAAATAAATAAATAATAAATAATTAATTATTTAAGATAATTATAATAAATTAATAATTTAAGTATAATTTAATTAGTTTGATTTAGTTTAAGAACTCAAAGAATTAGCAATGTAAAATAGTATTTAATTAGCTCATATTAATATACTGATCATAAAGTATTTTATCAGAGAGTTTTTTATGAAAAATTGTTGATAAAAATTTTAAAATTTTTGAAGCTCATGCCTAACTTACTTGTGTATATATGATTAAAAAAACTCAATCAGTTTGACTGATTTAACCGTAAAAATCTTGAATCATCTAATTTTTTAATTTACTTTTCAACTGTTTTGGTTTAATTTACTTTAATAACTTTTGTTGTTAAAAACTAATTAATTTATTAATTAATCGGAAAATTTTGAAAATTAATAAATTATTATAAATCAAAATAAGTCAATTAATGTTTATTTACGATTATCTTTTTAATTAAGAGAGAGTTTATGTTGATGATATTTTAAAATTTTTGAAGCTCATGCCTTTACTCGTGTACATATGATTAAAAAACTCAACCGATTCGTCTGATTTAATCGTAAAAAATCTTGAATCATCTCATTTTTAATTCGGTTCAACTTTTCTTGTTTAATTTACTTTAATAACTTTTGTAGTTAAAAATTGATAAATTTATTAATTAATCGGTCAATTTTGTAAATCAATAAGTTATTATATCAATTAATATTTATTTAATATTACCTTTTTTAATTGAACTTAATAGGCTTACCTATTTTTTAAGTCATATTTAATAATTTTTAATCTTTTAATGGTTTTTAAAATATTGATATTAAGTAACAGCGCGTCAAACCCAGAGGAGAGACTAGCGCGTTTTGTTACAAAACAGGAGTCGGCGTTCAACTTAAATAGCTGAATTAAAGACAGCGAAAAATAATCGAAAACTTAAATATAGATATTTAAATTTTTGAAAAAAAAGAAAAAAAAAGGTTCTCTATAAAAACCGACTCTCCCGCTATTTATTCGCCATTGATTCTTATCTCCCAAACGATACACGAACTACGCTTTGAACCCGTAGCTCTCTTCTCCCAACACGCACAGGCTCTTCTCCTTTAGTTTCAATATGTCTCTCACGGAGGACTCCCCTTCTCGCTCCTCCGTCATCGTCATCGGTGCTGGTTTTTCCGGTAACGTCATCTTGTTAAGCACACGTGCATACACACGTGAATATGAACGTGTATTGTTAGTATTATAAGTGTCGTAAAGATTTTCTCTCTTATTGTATGAGTTGTCAGGTATATCGGCGGCGAGAATGTTGGCCGATAATGGAATAGAAGATTTGTTGATCCTGGAGGCTTCTGATCGTATTGGCGGGAGAGTTAGGAAAGAGAATTTCCGCGACGTGACAGTAGAGCTCGGAGCGGGATGGATCGCCGGAGTTGGTGGCAAACAGCGTAACCCTGTCTGGGAACTTGCCTCTCAACACGGTCTCCGTACTTGCTTTTCCGACTATACCAATGCTCGCTATAATATATATGATCGGAGGTACGGTCTATTATCTTAAAATATTGGTTATTTCACTAGACATTGTAATCTTATACCTAGTGTTCTTTTCGTGTTAATTAAGTTTAGAATTTTTTTTGACCTTTCCCTGTGATTCAGAGACCGGAATTTTGAGGTTTTCTTTTTAATCCAGTTCTTTTTCTTTCTTGATTTTCATGTTCCGAGTGAGTGCTTATAATCCGTGAATGTGTGTGTTTCAGTGGAAAAATATTTCCAAGTGGATTGGCGGCGGACTCCTACAAGAAAGCGGTGGACACGGCAATTGAGAAGTTAAGGCACCAAGAAGCAAACCACGACGGTGAAATTCTGGAACGACCTTGGTAAAACTCACGAACTCTTTAAGCAAATCACTTATGGGTTTTACTACTAGAGCTAGCTTTATAATATTATCAGAAGGTATTTGTAGTGGATTCATTTGATTAGTAGAATTTGCATTTGTTTAATAGCTCACCGGAGACGCCAATAGACCTTGCCATTGACTTTATCCTCCATGACTTTGAGATGGCAGGTTGGTTTTCTTCTCTTAATTTTATTGTAAACGATGAATACTGAAAACGGAAAAGAACTTTTTAATTGATGCGTGTAACTGATGAATTGGGGTTTTGTTACAGAGGTGGAGCCAATCTCAACGTATATAGATTTTGGAGAACGTGAATTTCTTGTGGCAGATGAAAGAGGCTATGAGTATTTGCTGTATAAAATAGCTGAGGATTTTCTGCTTACTTCGGAGGGTAAAATCGTGGACAATCGCCTCAAACTTAATAAGGTATATACAAAAATTAAACCTGCTTTCTTTGACTGCGAATCTCCTCTTGCTCTTGGTTTGTTCGTTTGTTTTTACTTTTAGAATTATCAAATCATAAGTTGAAAAGTTAAAAAAAGGGGTACAAGATAAAGCGTTTTTTTTCTGTTCAGTGGAGGAAAAGGAACAGGGACAATTGGTGAAGAAGGGCCTAAACTCTGTTATGTAATATGTAGTCATCCACTGCTATCTTCTCACTATAGTGATTGATTGACCCACTTTTGGTGTTCGCAGATAGTGACTTCCTGTGTCTTATCTACTTTTTTGTATGTTATTTTGTGATTTTCCTCTTCCCCACGATTAAAGTCTTTTTGCTTTGGAGTCAACCGGTTTCTGTTCTTCATTTTTCTGGTGACATGATTTTGTTTCGTCAATCAGCTTTTAGTTTTTGAGTTTGGTAAACCTGGAAGTTATTACCTGTAAATTTATGTCGAATTCATTTCATCTTGATGGCAGAATGGGAAGATTTTTTAGAGTTGATTTTTTGGGTTGATATGTAAGCCTGAAGAAGGTGACAGGATAGCTAAGTTGAGAGAAGAGAAATCCATAGAATAAGTAGTGGTTCAGGAAAAAAATTCAAGCAACAGTTCGGCTATAAATTGGTGGACCTCCACATTTATGGCTACCATAAATTGGGTTCGTTGAGTTTCTTTTAAGTTTTACTCGGTTTCAAACCAACAACTTGCATAGTCAAACCTTAGAACTTCGGTCCTTCTCCGTGTCTATGTAGTTTAATGACAAAAGCCAACTTTCAACGAACTTTTCTTGAGTTAATAACTCACCAAACATGACAGGTTCAATCATATAGCCATGAATTGCCACAATCTCAGCTATCCTTCAATCAGTAGGTCCAATTATTTCTTATGAATACCTTGCGCAACTTGCACTACTCTGTACAGTGATTTGTAATGACCAAAAGATGATACCCGGGGGGTTGAGATGTCAAGTCAAAGTAAAAACATGAACAGAGATAGTATTGTCCATTTATTCATTTAATGTCTTCCTCCTGTCTTTGCTTAAATTGGCTCTAGATTCAGAAATCAGACAGCCTTTTTCTTATGCCACAACCTAAAGCATACTAAGGTGGTTTTCTTTGCAGAAATCCTATCAGATAGAAACTGAAACATAATATTAGAGTTTTGTTATTCTTTTTTGTCTTCTTGACTCTTGAGTAGCTTACCAATCACTTTAGAAAATTGCGTTGCACATGTTTCAGTGGTTTGACTTGAAAGATTCTCAATTTCCTCAATGATTTTACTATTGATTTAACCATCTTTTAATGACATTAGTTTTTTTTTTTTTTTCTATCTCCAAAGCTTCTTGAATGCAGCACATTTCTCCAGAAGTTCATATGACTTAAATGATTTTTTGCATGGATTTGGGGCAGGTTGTTCGGGAAATACAGCACTCGAGAAATGGCGTCACTGTGAAAACAGAGGATGGTTGCGTTTACGAAGCCAATTATGTGATTTTGTCTGCTAGCATAGGCGTCCTTCAAAGCGATCTCATTTCTTTCAAGCCGCCCTTGCCCGTACGTCTCATCCTCCTTTTTTTAACGAAAAGTTTATTCCTGTTAGTTTTCGCATCAAAAGCTTTTTATCCTAACAACTAATCCGGCACCGCCTTGATCTTTTTGCCGAAATAGCAACTTGGGACATTGTTTCAACTTGTTAAAAAAATGATGCAAGTAGTGGTAGTTTGTCATCTCCACGTCAGTCATGGTGTCAACATTACATGTCATACGTTGTATAAAAGCCACTGGTTTCACTCCCTCGTTTGACACCTTTCAAGTTTTGTTTAAAGTTGAAGCAATCCAACTACGGGAGTGAGTTGATGTTTTGTCCCTGTACACAGATGTGATCACTTGTATGATTCTCGTGCCTTCAATGTGCATTTACCATTTCATGTCTCAACCATTCAACGCAAGGAATCGATAGGATAACCCTAGGTCCTTAGGTATGGGTCCCTATACCATAGGAGTCTCCAGGTCTTGAGATTTCAGGACTGTCCCATAACATTAAATAGGCTCTGAAGATGAAACGAGTCAAACATCTCAGGGCAGCTAGTTTCTGTATTAAACTATACTTTTAGCTGCTATGATCATAGATTTTCGATGTTGCTTACTGGCTACTGCCTCTGAAGTAGCAAATACCAGGGATTGTTGCAAGAGTAATCCATAGAATTGTCAATCCACAGGTTACCGTTGGGTTGCCCTTTTTAAGCTGGACCATCTTATTTGTTTCACCATGTGTAAGGCCTTTTGCGGGTGCAAGTTGCAGTTTTTAATACTATAGTGGGACAGTTGTAGTTTCCCTTTGATGTGAACTACCTATCCTGATGGGAACTAAATTACAGTGCTAGGTAGTAGGGACAGATCTTCCAAGCCTAAGTTTTGACGAGAGTACACTGTCAAGTTAAGTGGAGATACGCACCATATCGCCTTTGATACAGGTGTAGAAGTAGAACTCTGGCCTCGATAGCTTGAAAAACTCAAAAAAGAAAATTCCCTAGTTACGTGGAGTTTGTTACTTCATTTGTGATAGTTAGACATGAAGGCCAGGGAGGGAACCAGTGGGGCTGATCTTTATATCGTATTAAGTTTTTGCTAATATTTCCATATCCATATGTTTGTTTCCTTTTGTTTGTGGTCCCAAAACTGAGAAAGATCGACTTAGTAGGAAGTTTTCCATTATCACATTCTTGCTTTTGGGGCCGCATTATTACTAATAAAGTGAAATAATAATGACACAGAAATGGAAAACTGAGGCTATCGAGAAATGTGATGTGATGGTGTACACCAAGATTTTCCTCAAATTTCCCTACAAGTTCTGGCCTTGTGGTCCCGAGAAGGAGTTCTTCATCTACGCCCACGAGCGAAGAGGGTATTACACGTTTTGGCAGGTTGGTAAACTATCTTGCCTAATTCATAAATTTTTATTCACTAATACGTTGCATATGATATACAAATGAATAGTTGATTGAATGACTAGTAGTATCTAAATCCATTTGTGAGGCCTTGGAAACCGTATCATGGGATTGATAGGATAATCTTTTAAATCGTCTCTAGTCATCATCAGATGAATCCTGTGGTTTGAAAATGAGCAAGCACAGTCTACTTTAATTGATTTTAAAATAACCTGTCCTTTTCTTTGACATGTCATTGATTGATGCTAATCTTTGCTGTTTCCAACTTTTCAGTAAGTTGCTTGTCTTTTGCTTTGAGCTGTGACTGCCTCTTTGCTTTTATGTTTGTTTTGATTAAATATGATGAAAATTTGTGAAGCTTCCTTGCATTTTATTGCTTTTATTTCTTTTGTATGATTCTCCTACATGCAATGTATATTTATGATATTCGTGTGTCATTGTCTTAGAGCTGGCATTGGTAGCTGTACTGAGCAAACTAATCTATGCCTTCCAACCTATACTCGTATTGGCAGCTTATAATATAGGAGATGATCCCTTTCAGAGTTGAGGTCCATATTATAACATGTCTACTTGTGATCTTCGTGTGGAATCTATACTATATTATAATCTTTTGATGTGATCGAACCAGATTTTGTTTCTATCACAACAAAAACACTTTTAACTTGATATGAGAAATACGTTCCATTAATCAAACTCCAACTCTCCACATTCTGATCTGTTATTTTGTCATCAGCACATGGAGAATGCATACCCTGGTTCCAATATCCTGGTTGTAACGTTGACAAATGGGGAGTCGAAACGTGTCGAGGCTCAGTCTGATGAGAAGACATTGGAAGAGGCCATGGGAGTACTAAGAGACATGTTTGGACCAGACATACCTAATGCCACCGATATACTTGTGCCCCGCTGGTGGAACAACAGATTCCAGCGTGGCAGCTATAGCAACTACCCCATCATTTCAGACAATGAACTGGTTAATGATATTAAGGTTAGTAAGTAGTAACCTATCTTACTGTCTCGTCTGTTTCATCGATGCTGGTACATAGTTTATAGGTAATCTGTCAGAATTTCACTGATATTAAAAACAAAATGAAAACAGGGAAGATAAAGAAATACTCAAAAAGTTGTGAATTTGTACTCATTTTAGCCGAGACTATTTTGTTCAGGCACCAGTAGGACGGATCTTCTTTACAGGCGAACACACTAGTGAAAGATTCAGTGGCTATGTCCATGGAGCTTACCTTGCAGGTGAGAATACAGACTGGTTTACAAACACTAGTGTGCTTTTTAGCTTCTTTAGTTCTATTATCTCTAATGTAATGACCTTGAAATAGGTATTGAGACAACCAAATCACTGTTGTTAGAAATGAGAAAAGATGACGGCAGGAAAAGTGAGAGCCAAAGCCAGTCGTTTCTGCTAGAACCTTTACTAGCTCTGACAGAAACATTAACTCTCACACAGGCGGAGCCAGTCCCAAAGCTACACAAGTGTGATATCCGGACACAGCTATATCTTAGTGGCAAGCTTGGAATCCCAGAAGCAATATTATGACTATATGAACCTAAGATAGAAACTAACCCACATGATTACGATAAAGATGAAGGTATAACAACCTACGAGATGGGTTTGGACTCGGAATCAGTTCAGACACACCTTGATAATGCCATGATCAGTCCTCGTTGCAGGGTGATGAAGTGAAGAAGATGCAACCAAACCACCCAAGGACTGCAAGGTAATCACAGAAAGGGTGTGTCTAAGGTGCCATTATTAGTCCTTGTTGGAGGAACTAAAACTATGAAAGATCAAACACAGAAATGGTTGCTATTTCCGAGAGAGTTGTATTAGGCATTCAAATGTAATAATTGGTTCATTGTTAGATGGAAGATCTAGAGAGAAAAGCTTATCATATAACCATAGGTTTCAGTCCTACCGGTCCATGGATAAGAAGTCTATGGATTTAGCTATAGTTTTCTAGACTACGTTAATTACCACTCTTAGAATCAAGCATATAATAAGAAATCAGACTGGATTATTCATATTTTGTGAAGAACATGACTGAAGCAGAAGTGAAGAATTCAAAATTTTTCATTGAGGATCAACTTGTAGAAGAACTGTTGTTTTTGCAGCATTATCACTGACTTATTGCAGAGCTTATAAGCCAAGATAGTGATGAGCAATGTAAATGGCAATGCATTGGAAAATTTATAAGGGTGGAATTGCAGATGTATGTTTATTATGTAATATTATATGCAATAACTGTAAAATTTCAATATAAATTTAATTATTAAATAATAAGACACTTTAATTGATATTACGTTGATGTATTAAATTAAATTATTTTATTTTATAAAATTGAATTGAGTTTTAAAACTTGAATTTTAAAATATTAGGGTGCTTGATTGGGGTTTATTAATGGAATATAATGAAATGTAATATTATTCTATCGTTTAAGACGAGAGTTTATAATAGAATGGAATAGAATGAGATAAAAAATGAGAGATTCGTATTACATCTTATCCTATCCTAAATAGTAAAAATAAAAAAATCTTAGAAGGTTTAAGATGAAACGTAAAATGATAAATAATTTTACACTATTTTATATTATAAACCCTTCATCCAAATTCCCAACTTATCCTCTAAGAGAAGTTCATGACACCCAATAGGTAGAGTCTCAAAATAAGTGGTTCCTAGTACAAAATGCTCTGCATGGAACACTAATTAATCTTCGTTCATTGCTTTCTCAGTTCCATCACAAAATGCCAGGCCTCACTCTCGGAGACACCATTCCCAACCTTGAAGGTCAAAGCACTCATGGAGTCATCAAGCTTCATGACTACATAGACACTCGGACCATTCTCTTTTCTCACCCTGGTTCGTTCCTGTAATGTATCTCTACGGGAATCAATCTAGTTTTGTTTTTTTTTTAGTCGGTGTAATCGTACTTGAACAGGTGATTTCACGCCGGTGTGCACTACTGAACTGGGAAAGATGGCGGCGCGGGCTCCGGAGTTTGCCAAGAGAGGGGTGAAGCTCCTAGGTCTGTCATGTGGCGACGTTGACTCGCACGTCGAGTGGATCAAAGACATCGAAGCGTACACGGTTAGTATGTATCCTACTTATAAAGTGAAATTGAAGTTTGGTTATGTGATTAAAATATGAACATGTGCAGCCACAGCCAGGAAGCAAGGTGACATACCCGATAGTTGCAGATAAGAATCGTGAGGCCATCAAGCAACTGAACATGGTGGATCCCGATAAGCAAGACTCCAATGGCGGTACAGTACCTTCCAGGTGTCTTCATATAGTTGGCCCAGACAAGAAGGTGAGAAACTAATGTGAAGATCTATCTTAAGAACGTAACTAATCGTATGGGATAGTATTGAAACGTGCAATCCGGGTTTGCAGATAAAGCTGAGCTTTCTGTACCCAGCAAGCACAGGGAGGAACATGGAGGAAGTGATGAGAGTGATGGAGTCGTTGCAGAGAGCATTGGAGCATAAGATTGCAACTCCTGCAAACTGTGAAACCAGGTGATGCCGTTGTGATTTCTCCTAATGTATCCAATGAAGATGCCAAGAAGATGTTCCCTCAGGGTTACAAGACTCTGGACCTTCCTTCTAAGAAAAAGTACCTGCGATTCATCGATGTGGACTAGAACCAGAAACTAATCATTAAGCATGAGAATCAGAACACCCTTTTCTCTGTAAACTCTTTACTTTTTTTTTTTTTTGAATGAAAGCAAAAGCAAAGGACTAATATAGGAAACAAACCCTAACCATATCCTTTAAAAGGATAGAGGCACCCTGTAAGTGCAGTAGCAAAAATAGTAATTCCTAACCATATCCTTTAAAAGGATAGAGGTGTTTTGCAAGTGCAGTGGCAAAAGTAGTAATTCCTAACTCAAAATATATAGTAAAGTTGGCAAGCTCGTTCGGTATATCGATTTTCCTTCCTATAAGTATGACGAGATAAAACTACCAAATTTCAAGCAATTACTCTTTGATACTCGTAACTAGAGGATTGTGAGACATTACCAATTGAGTTGAGGAGGACAAGATATTAATCACCACTAAAAAAATCATTTGCAATTCAACTCGACAATATCCAAAATCCTAAGCAAGCATGAGATCAGATAAAACTTCCCGAAGTTTAGCAGATACAGAAGAGCATCAATCAATATAATACACAAAACCTCCAAGTCATAATATAAGAGAAATAAATTTCTAAAATATTTAAATTAATGAGGCGTCCACTTAAGTGGAACAAAACCTTGAGGTCTTGGGTTCGAGTCGTGGACTCACCCTTGACCAAAGAGTACAATACTGATTAAGGTTGGGAGGTGCAGGTGGTACTCACTCGGGGACCTAAGCCCGAGTGTGGCAGCCTAGGCCCAACATTATAGAAAATCACCCACAAAAAATCTTTTAGCTTGGAGCTTGGTCAACTGGCTTGTCCACTAATTCCAAATGCCTCAATTCACCTTCATTAAACATAATGATCCCATAAGCATAAGAAATAGTAAAATTGGACTTTCTAAGGAAAGAAAAACATAAATTCAATCCCATCTAACCTTACCCATACCTTAACTAAGCTATTTGCATCAAAACCCATCTAAAATTTCATAAATTTCACACTTTCTTACCTTAGAGATTGAAACCCACGAAAATTCCTTCTTGCTTCTAATGGAGGATTAAACTCTTTCTCTTCCTTTTCTTCTTAAAGAAACTCTTAGAATCACTTTTCTCAAGCAAGAAATCAACAAAGCCCTAACCTTTTTCCTCTTCTTCTTCTTCTTTCCTCTTAACCGAAAACTCTCCCTCTCTTTTCTTTGTAAATATCGTGAACTTCTCTCTCTTCTTTTCTTCTTGAAGTTTCGAAAGCTTCCTTTCACTTTCTTCTTGCATAAAACTCTTTAAACCCTCCTTTCTCAAGCATAAAAACCTAAGCTCGCTCTTCTCTTCTTCTCCTTATCTTGGCCGAAAGTCTCCTCTCCCACTCTTTTAGTTTGTAAGTTTCGTGAGTTTCTATCTAAAGACTTAGGGGATTTATTTCTAACTTATAACCTAAGCCCTCAAAACTACGTAGTTTTTATCAAGTCACTCATTTTCCTTGAAATTTCATGGCTTATCTCTTCACTCATATGGTTACACTCATGCAAGTCCTTCCTTATACATGAAAACTTCGTAGCTTCACTCTTCATTCACGAAAATTATGGGCTTCCCTCATCAATCTGCATTTAATGGCATTTCAAAGGACTAAAAGCCCATCTTTATAAACCTTAAACCTTAAAAACATATACAAACTTCCTAATGTGCCCTTACAACATCTTATTCTTTTTAAAATCTAACACCTTATTAAAACTCTAATTTAACTAAATCCTTTCAATTCATAATCATTACCTAAGCACTAAAAATCAATCTAAACCTCAAAATAAAATTAAACAACTTATTTACCAAAGAAAAGGAATCGGGGCCCAACATTTCTCCTCTCTTTAAAGGAATTTCGTCCTTGAAATTCTTATCTGATCAATCAGGAGCACAGGATGTTCCTTCGTTTCTCATTTAATTTAAGATCACTAACAACTTTCAACTTCCTGTGTCGAGAAAGCCAATATCACATCATATCAATAATTCTTTCTAATACTCATGTATATTACATTTCGAATCTAAGAATCCTTTTTCCTAATTTGAGCACTCCTTGTAAAGTGATACTTTCAGAGACAAAACATCTTTCACTTAATAATTCATTTCACTCTTGTGTCAATCTCACTGTATTCCATATCTTTGATAGAGATCCACTTAATTTATTCATCTTTCTCGAATCACTTAATTTCTAATATTGATCGATTCACTTCTCAACAACCTCTCCAATCAATCTAAATTCAATCATTTTTCGGCCTTAATCAGCACAATGCAAGAGCGAACGACTCTTTCTGTCATCTAACTCCTCATACCGTATTCTAATAAAATCACTTTGATAACAATTGCGATGCTTAAAGTCAAAAAGAACTATCTCTGACAGTTAAGACCCTCGATAGTTTAAACATTCAGTCACTGGATTCTACATTCTTAGTCACTCCATGATATTCCGACTTGTTCCTACTACTTCTTTTTATTCCTTGAAATGGAATATTTTATTCATGCGGTATGATTTGATAAAACATCTCTATCACAAAAAGAGTTCTTACCTCAATCATCTACACTGTTTCTTTAATCTTTACCAATTAACTATGTTCATCAATGTTGTTTTAGCTATTCTTAATACCTCAATAGGATTACTTTCAACTGTTCGCGATATTGTAATAAGTTCAATTTCTGGCACACCCTACATGATCAAGAATACTCTTTATAATACAACTCAATGAAATAAGAGACATATTCGTTTACTCCGATTTATCTCATGATTTTCACTATAGGGATCAATAGACTAAATGAAACCCCATTATCAGATAACTAGTCGACATAACCTTGAGAACTTCTATATAGCTCACAATCATTTGCTTCATCTTCCACTCGTATTCCACTCGTATATTCTTAGTCAATTCAGAAACGTAAACATATAGCCATTTTGAAATTCTGATCTCAGTTCCACTCATATCTTTTATCCCAAATCAGAACTCTTCTC
>JAOTBA010000187.1:13007-23549 GCA_025629845.1 Erythroxylum squamatum
GAACATTTAACAATTAATTCCATTAATTTATGAACACAATTTCTCAAATCAATAAATATTAAGTCCAACAAATATGCCATTAAATTGACTTAACAATGGTTGGTTAAGAGGAAGGAATGATTACCATTACTATTAATAGTGGTTGATTTTTAAAAAATATTAATAAATAAACTTTATTTAATTAATTAGTATTTTTTTTTTTTTTGAAAAAAGCTACTATTAATGAATGAGTTTCATTCCTCTACTAACTGGAAGGTATAGAGAATTCCCAAAAGTGAGATATCAAATTATTGCCCCTATAATGATAATTAACAATTAACCACTCACTTTTCATTTCTCATCCATTACCGCTTTCCAAACTCATCAACCAAGCACCCTCTTAGTTTTTCGTGGTGTATTACGTCGTAGGTATATAGAAGACAGAGATACTATAAGATGTAAAATAGAGGATTAACTATGTTATTATTAGTTCTGGGTGACTTGGATAATTGATTAAGAAAAATGAATGATTATCATTACTATTAATAATGATTGATTTGTTAAAAATATTGAGAAATAAAAAATCGTTAAAATCTTGTTTTACGTTAAATTTTAATATATTTTAATTAATTATATTTATTTGCTAAAAAGAGAAAAATAATTAATCATATTCTAATTAATTATATCGTAATTAATTACATTATAATTAATTATATTTAATTGTAAGAAAAGAGAAGTAAATGTCACAGGCGTGATAAGAAGTGGGATATCAACAAATTATTCATACAATTATCAAAGTGGGATATCAACAAATTATTCATACAATGATAATATAGAACTAACCAAACGTTTTTTATTTCTCATCCATTGATACCTTCCTCAACCCATTAATTAAGCACACGTTAGTGACTTTTATGAATATTGTATTTTATATTGACTAATTTAGTTTTAATTCATATGTAATTAAGTTAGGCCAAGACTCGATCTAGTACTTCTTTCGTCTTTGCAAGTCCAATTTAGCGAGGATGCGAGGCTCATTTGGGCTAAAATTGGATAGAAGGCCCAAGATAATTCGTTTGAGTCTTTTCTCACAAACCCAGTTGATGGCCTGATTCTCAAGGGTTTGAGCATGTGAATCCAAATTACGAACACAAAGGAATCATTTCATAAAACATACACATGTATATGTATAACTATTTTTATTCTCTTCATATATTTTTAGACATTCTGCTCATAATTTTACACCATCCAATGCGGGTTAAACATAAGGCTCTTATTGATCTCTTGCAAGCATTACTTCGTCACCGGATCAATCCTAAAAGAAGAGAAGAAGAATAAATTGTTAACACTTCCGAGATACATGTATTTACTTTGAATCGCGTGTTAAGAATATATAGAGAGTAGAGACTGGTTGGACTGACTTACTATTAATTAGCTGGCAAGTTATATGAAATTGTAATCCACCACAACTTTTCCAGCATTAGTATCAGCAATTTGAGAGAAAGCTTCTCTTCTGAGATTAAGATTTCCATCGCAAACGTCTCTACAGAAGTCCACAACAGTGACATCAACACTACTGCCTTCCTTGCAAGGGTGTGGAGCTAGATTTGCACCTTTTACACATGTCACCCTCATTCTCTTCCCGCAAATTCCACTGTTCCACAGCTCCTTGCTTACACCTGTAATCAGTGTTTTATATTGTAGACAGCAACAATTAGACAGATTGCGACAATTGTCAATCATGTAAATATAATTGTGACAAATGGAGGTAATAGTCCAAATCGCAATCGTAATATTAGAGAGACAATTGCGATTTCAGATAACAATTTAAAATCTAACCTGTAACCATTGGCCCTTTGTCTGCCGTCCCATAGCAAGCTGAGCCTGTTGAAAACAAATAAGGTCTATCCATGTACTCAGATCGTTATAGATGCTTAGAAATTTGCATATGTACTTAGATTGTTATAGATGCTTCAAAATTTAACATCTACTTACGCGGATTCTGTGGAGGATCAAAGAAAACAGCGGTTGTTTGTATTGCGTGTGCTACAGTGACGAAGCATAAAACCACGCATAACGTAATAAGAACTGGAATCGCACTGCCCATCGCTTCCACTTGTTAACTACAACAATATTGTTTCAGAATTTAACTAGCTTGGCTTGCTTTTGCTGGTGCAATGAAGTAGCCTTATGAGGGTTGCAGCATTTATAGGCAAAGCTTATCGTGTCGTGGGGGTTATGTTATGCATGCAATTGACTTTGGTGAGCGGAAAGAGCTCAGGAAGCATCAATTTGGAGAGAAGCTGTTGATTGGGAATGAAATAACTAATATATTCACGTCCATGGAGAAAAAAATTCTTCAACATATGACGTTAGGCATTGACAGAATTAAGCTTGGTTTATTGGTAGATTAGAGATGCTGCCCCAAGTAGTAAAGAAGGTTTTAAACAAACGAGTTAAAGGTGTACTAAAATCTAGCGTACCCAGTACACAGGTTTAAGAAGGGTCATAATATACATAACTTTTTCTTTACATTTTTATAAGGAAATTGTTTTCGTGACTTGAATCTTTGACTTAATGGTCGCAAAGGAACTCCAACGCGCACTCTCAAGTTAAAGCTGTGCTGTGGTTACGAATTACTGTGATAATTAAAAGTTTTTTCCCCATTGAAATAATTTTTGAAACCCCACAAGAGAAAAAAAATCACGACTAACAATTCTCATTTATTGACCGTGAAACTTGGGTCATCAAAGTTAATGTTAGTCTTCCCAATTTAATTAGGAGTAGTTCACCCCTCACTTTCCGTGTTTTTTCGTTTTGATAAATTTCCACACCCACACCCCCGTCATAAATCATCCGGAGGCCACGTTCACCAAAATTGGAATAAGAACATGAAATGAAAGACCAACAACATTATCACCTGCGAAATTCTCTCCTAATGTGAATTCATTACTTGCTGCAGTCGTTGGAAAACTTGGAGGAATTACGTTTGACGTATCACCCAATCTATTTATTCTTCACCCCTATATCTTGCATTAGAAAATTTATTCTGCGAGAACATTTTTGCTCCCAACTTAATTGAACTATTTATACAAGAAAGGAATCATTGGAATCCTCTTCACACAACATTTATGTTAGAATATAATTCTTGAATGTATATGTCCTTGGTCCATCTGTTCGGTTATAGATGCATGGTATATCACTACAAGAGAGCACAGACTTGGCAACGCAAAATTTCTACATTGAAAGACAACGTATTGTCGCAAAAAAGTTTTTACGACAGTAAAATTTCGTCGAACAAATGGTCACAAAAGCTTGGCAGGAAATAATTATCCACAACGTTTTCTCCAAATCATATCGCTGAAATGATTTCGCTACAATCACAAGTCCGTCGCAAACACTAATAGGCCAAAATAAACAAAATTGTTGCAACTGACATATTGCCATGTTTCGTTTTCGCAGCTAAAGGTAATTAGCTTTGTTAGATTAGACGTAGGTAATAATTTTTAACCACGATTTATTTGTGTAGCAGAAAATATTTAGCTATATTTTTCGAAACGTATCTAAATGTTATTAGAGATGTTTTGGGAAACGTACAGGGGCGGATGTACATTGGGCACTTGCTTCCATTGCCCCAATTTTTTCAGAAAAATTTATATAAAAATATTATTATTTTAAATTTTTTTATTCAATAAAATAAAATTTGCCTCCACTAAATTTTTTTTATCCCTATTAAAATTTTTCCTCCATTAAAAATAAAATTTGCCCGCACTCAAAAAAATTTCTAAATCTGCCCCTGAAAACGTAGGTAAAAATATTTGGTGATAATTTTATATTTGTATCTAAAAAGTTTTAGTGACGAATTTGAATTTTTATTTATACTTTCTTATTACCAATTTATCATTTAATTATAATTAGTAATAACATTTTAATTCATGTTATTGTTTTTAACATGGTTTGAATTATAATTAAGTCACATTTTTAAATTATTGTTGGTAACATTGTTTGAATAATAATTAAGTAAAATAAAATAAAATAAAAATATCTCATAATTAAAAATTAAATACATTTTATAAAAAATAAAATGTAATTAAATGTTAATTACAAAAGTTAAGATAAAAATTTATGAATAAACTAAGACTCCTCATCGTCACTACTACTTACATAGTTTGACGAAAGCAATTGCTTGACCATTTTTTTAAGCTTGATCAACTCTCTTTCAGTACGGTCTAATTTTTGCTCATTAAATTGTAATTTTTCTTAAGTACAATCTAACTTTTCTTCGTTACATTGTAATTGAGCCTTAAGCGAGCGGTTCTCTTCCTGAAACGTCGTTATATATGTTGGTAGTGATGATGATGAACCAATTAGCTTAGGGTCATACCAAAGACCTTTGATATACCTTGATCTTGTACCAAGGACGTTGCAAATGTAATCTACATTGGGCTCATTTCCGTCAAACAATGATATCTGCAACAACCCCTGCATCTTGTCTTACAATTTAATACACAAAATTGAGATGTAATTAAATATTATTAGTTAGTGTTACATAAATAAATAAACTCTAAAATTATAATTTGTATACTTACATAATTATTTTGCGCTTCTTCAGACATCTAGCCTTCACTTTTCTTGTAGTGTGTCAGTTTATAGAGTGTGATCCTATCACACCCTTGTCCATAAAGTTGAGTCTGACTTTGTTAAATGAATTAAAAAAAATTGAAACACAATAGATTGTATTGTATTTACTGATATAATAATAACTTCTAAACAAAGAACTTACAAATTCTTGTCATATGATAACAAATGATTTGGATCTGGTGTTGTGAGGAGTTTTAATTTTTGCTCTATTAACCTTGGCTTTCTCACACTTTTCCTAAATAAAGAAAAGAAATAGTCATTAAATACAAAAAAAAATTAATGGAAGCAAATGTGATGGGAACGAAGACAAACCTTAACCTTCGCAGACGCTCAATAATCACACATTTCACTCCAATTTTCTGGAGTCACTCGTTCTGGAATATGCCTCCTTGCCTCCTCATTCGAAGGAAAAGACTTGTAGTATTTATGAAGTTGATAACGATGATCCTTCGTCCTTTGTTTCAACAATGAACTCACACATCTTGAAACTTTAGGATTCTTGATATCGACAATATTAAGCTTCATCTATGAAAAACACGTAAAAGTTAACTTACTCTTTAAATAAGTAAAACAAATTTGCATATAATAAAATGAATTGAAAAATATTGAAACTTTGTCCAAAGCATTCTGGAGCAAGTTGTCTTCCTTCAACTACCTAGCATACTGAAGGCAAGGCAATTCATTTACTGACAACGACTCCTAACTCACTATCTAATTTTGCTGATTGGATCTTGTAAATAGGACGACGCTGTGTGGGGTCAATATGCATAGACAAATTGTTGTTCATTGCAACATTCATGTGTTGCAACTCATAACCTTTAGTGATACCTCTACCTCTTTTTTCTTATTCCGGTATTGGAACCTCACATCGAAAGAACAATGATAAGAAAACATACATTACATGTAAATATATATTTGAGCATAATTCTAATTATAGGTGGTTAATAATAACAAACCTGAAGATCCCGTAGCACTGGTTGAGGTAGATAGAGGTTGTTACTGACTGGCTTCATCGGTGGATGAAATTGACCGTTGTTGTTCGATTGTATCGGATTAATTTGGTTGTTATGGGGGAGGAACATCTTCAGTAGTTCCCACCCTCTTTCCCTTGTTTCTTCCAGGTGCCATTATATTGAATATCTATAAATGAAATATCAACATTACTCATAAGCTTTAGCCAAACATCAACATTCCATATCAGTCAAACATTAACATTTTGCAAAAATATAAGTTAAACATGAACGTTTCGCAAAAAATACAAGTCAAACCTGAACATTCCGCTTAAACGCAACTCAAACACTAACATTCCACTGAAACATAACTCAAACATGCATCAACATTCCGCATGACAAAACTGAACAACACTCCAATATTTCGTATAACATAATTTAAACACCAACATCCCGTAATAACATAACTCAAACACACACCAACATTCTGCATAACATAAAACACATACTAATCCGCATAACATAACTCAAATACCAACCAACATCCTACATAACATAACTCAACTGCATGACTCCACAAAAACATAACTCAAACACACACCAACATTCTACATAACATAAACACCAACATTCTGCATAACATAAATCAAACACCGACATTCCACATACATAAGGCAAACATCAACAATCTACATAAACATAAGTAAATGAACATCATTTGCATAAACATAAGTCAAACACCAACATTCCACATAAACATAAGTCACTACAAGAAAAGTTGGAATTAGCGATGAAAAATTACCGACAAAAGAGAAACAGCTGCAAATTACCAATGGAAACAGAATTTTCGTGGGTAAAATTGTCGAGAAAAATTCTGTTTAGCGGCGGAAGAAATATCGGTCGCCAAATACAAAGGGAAATCAATTTGTGACAGAATTTAAGGATGGTACAAGTGCCCGTCAGTAAATACTACGAGAAAATAGGGAATTGGTGACGGAAAAATAAAGATGGAAAATAAACCATTGCAAATTACCAACTATTTTTACTTGTCTGTCGGCAATTTGTCAGGAAAATATAATTTAGCGATGGAAAAATACCGTCGGCGATTAAGGCAGGAATTTGTGGCGGAATGATGAAGTTTTATTTTTTCCGATGGAGTGTTGGCGACAGAAAATTCCGTCGGTAAATTTTCAAACCAATACATCGTCGTCTGGTTGTGGTTGAACGTTATTAACTTAAAGAAAATGACGTTGTTTGGTTTAACACCCAATAACGTCATTTTGGTAACGCTAAAACACACCCGAGGATCGCTCCCGCCCCCACCGTCGGCTCTGCTTCTTTCCTCTTCTCCTCTGTTTTGCGATTTCTTCTCCGGTGTGTTGTTGTGCGCTGTCGTCGACGTTGTAGTCCGTTGGTGGTGCGTCAGAAGCTCGTCATCTTCTCCCACCATTTGCGAACTCGTGGAGGTATAAAGTTTCACCGCGGTTTGATTTGAGGTTTTTTTAAAGCATGTTTGAGTATTTTGTTTTATATGTTTGAGTATTTTGTGAATGAATAAGAACATTTAAGGTTGCGATGTTAGTGTTAGAAGGTTGAGTTTTCAAATTTTCTTGTGAAGTTGGGATGATTACTTGATGCATATTAGGTGTTCGATGAAATGCCTCTTGTTTGAAAATTTTGTTAATGTGTGAAGATGAAGTTGATTTGTATAAGAGAATGAGTTAATGGGTGAGCCTATTTGATGATTTAGCCTTATTTGATGATTAAGGATAATGTATCAAATATAGTTTTTAGTGTTTAGCCTTATTTGATGATTTTATTCTTACTTTTATAATTTTAGCTAAATTAAAGCTTGCTTTTGTTCTTGTTTGTTGAATTATCTTTTTAGGCGTCTCAATTTCTTCTGAAATTTGTCTTTGAATTATTTGAGTTTTCAAATCGTTGATTTAGATTGAATTGCAATAGGAAAACATGCATGAATGCTTGAGATCTTCCCTACTAAATATTGATTAATTTTTTATGATGATTGATTTTTGAAAAATGAAATATGATCCAATACATGTTATTTGAAAGTATTTAACTTGTGAAGTGATTCAACTTGCATATGTGAATGTTCTTAGCTTAATTTTAAGAGTATTTAACTTGTATTTTGAGTTTTCTATATGCTTTGGTACTTATTGTAGTTAGTCCCTGTAAGTACCTAATTATTCATCTAATTTACCCTTTGAAAACCACCCCTATGAGTGAAAATGACGTTATGTTATCAAGTTTTGAGACCATGCTTATAATGTTATCAAGTTTTGCACTATGTGTAAAAGTATAGATCTATTAACTTCAATTATGCTTTATGCAAGATTTTTATTGATTTCCTAGAAAGTCATCACTCTTTTCACAAAATCCATATCCTTTTATTTCTAAGAAACAATATAACCATTTGTTACCTTGTTTGTTTTAAATTTAAATTTCATTGGTTATCTTAAACTTTTTCTATATTTCGAACAACTTTTGACATCTCTTTAACTTTTCTATTGCATTTGCATTGAGGTTATTAGTTTGGTACATAAACAAACAGTGGTAGTTGTGTTGCACAAGTGCCTTATAAAGTTGTAACATACATGCATCTTACATTTTGTATTTCTTTTTAGCATGTTAAACTCGATATTTATACTAGCAATCACTCATTATATTGTTTGTATTGTTCTCTATTTTTATTTCATAGTTAGTTCATACTTTGATTCAGTGTTTTTAGTTTCTAGTAAAACTTTTATTTTCTTCTGTACTTTGCTTATCTGTGGTTGCTCATTAATGAAATTACCATACTACAGTGAAGATGTGAGTTCTGGTTGTTAACTTTAATATGACCAATGTTTGATGTGAAAAGTTAAAAAGGTTCATGTATCTTAAATATTAGATTAGCTTACATCTCCAAACCAATATAAAGCTACCACGTTGTGAACTCATGTCCCTAAAACCCCTACAGTCAAAGAAACCTATTCTTTGAACTGAAATCAACATTATATAGATATAAAGTTGTCAACACCCTTACTAAAACTTTAAGTCATAGTAATAGAATTATTATTCTCCTTTATTTTTGTCTAAGTGAAATTGCTTCATCTAAATTTATTTGCATCTACTTTGTTTTTCATTCTAGCTCTGTCATCGTCTTCTTTCACGTACTTCAGGAAGACCCTTCTGCGTGTCAGTTGAGGTAAGTTAATTTGTTTTTTACTACCTCTTTTTGAACTTGGTTTAATTTGGTTTTTTTTTTTGTGGTTTGAACTTCCCATCTGAACGTATTACATGGCTGATGTTTGGCTTGCACGAACTGAAACTTGTTTATGGTATAAATTTCAGTTTATCAATGAATTAATATAGGATGAGTTTGACTTATATTATTGTTCCAATTACCTTAATTATGCCAATCTGTTATTTCATTGATGCTCTCTGAAATGATTAGCTTCTCTTTATTTTTCATGTGCAAATTTGTACACAAATCTTTTTAAAATTGTATGTGTTAAAACAATTTATTAAAATAAGTATTCATATTTTTATGAATACTTATTATATTGGCACTAGTACATATTTAATATAGGTTAAATATCAAACTTTTAACATTAATTCTCTTTTAACATATATGATTACAAACATATATGTTCGATCTTAAGTTTACAAATATTTTAGATCTGAACCCATAAACCTTAACCCATAACCCTTGATGGAGCTCCTGTGAGGCTTATCGGTGAAAAATACGAGGAGCTAAGGAGTCACAATGAGAACATGTTGTCTTGAGTCACAAGTCTTATCTTAGATGTTTTGTAATATTTGGCAAACATGAATGATACTAACTATGGAATCTGTTAGATTTTGAATTTCCTTTCTATTGCTCAATTGATTAATTGTCTTTGTTTAATGGTTCATTTTTTTTTAATTTTAGAATTTGGAACATTAATTAGGAATTTGAGGGAAGGAATTAGAATTTGGGGAATTAAATTGAAGTATTGGGTTAAGTTAGAATTAAGTGTGATTAAGATGGATTAAATGAAGAGTAGGAGTTAGTTAGAGTTAGAATTAGGTTAGTTGAGTGGGCCTAAGTGGAGGAAAGGCTTAAAGCCTTATAAGAAGCCCAAGATAAGTTAAAGAGTTAATGAAGAGGGAAAATTAGAAGAGGAGAAGAAGCTTGTCGTGGAGAGCAAGGGAGAGAGAGAGAGGGACGAAGAGGAGAAGAGAAAGAAGAGAAGAAGGGAAGAAAAAACAAGAAAGCTAGGGAAGAGAAGAGAAATTTCGTGGAAAAAGAGGAGAACCAAGCTTCTAAGGTAAGTTACTCCTCTCTTCTTCTTGTTTGGTTGAAGAAGTGAGTGATTGTGTTGAAGATGAGAAAGTTCTAGAGAGAGAAAGGAGTGTTGTGAGGAAGAAGATGATGGTTTTCTTAGGGGTTTGGGTTTTAAGCTAGGTTTTGAGAGTTTTAACCTAGATATTGGGTGGAATGAAGAATGAATTGAAGCTTGATTAGGGTTTTGTTGATTAAGGGAAAATTTGGGGATTTTCCATTAAATTGCAATTGATGGAAATTTGCTTGTGTTTTAGGCACTCAAGAACCTATCCAAGGACAAGAAGAAGGAAGCCATTGATTTTGGGAGTTTTGCAAGTATAAGGTGGGTAAAATTATTTCTAGTTGTTGTGTGAGATGAGCAAATGTATGATGTGTGAATTGTATGCTAAATGACTTATATGAATTGTTGTTATGTTGACATTCATTATGATGTATATGTATTCATGATAGAACAATTGAACTGAAATTTTGACATGTTATGCATTTATAAATGCTTGACATTTTGATTATCATGCCATTAATTGAATCATGGCATTTTGTATATGAATGGATGATTAAAGCATGAAATTTGAGTGTGTTTGGGTGAGAGGAAACCGTTTCGTAGTCACGTCGACGTTGACAAAGCCTTATCCCGGCTGCCCG
>JAOTBA010000188.1:4962-19605 GCA_025629845.1 Erythroxylum squamatum
TGATCCCATCAGCTTAATTCAATTAAGGATGACTTGATCGATTCCATGTATTGTGTGCACTTAAAGTTGTTGGATCACCAAGTCGTAACATGGGTCAAGTAGGAGATTGTTAGACTATTTAATGTCCCATGTGACTTATAGATTTGAGTCCCATGAAAAGCACCCAAGATGATGATTATTGGGTATTAATTAAAGGGTTCTCAAATGGGTCAAAGACCCTTTTCTTCTCTCTTCTAATTACCAAACGACATGTCGGTTGGTGGTGTTATATAAGTTTTAGAAACTTATTGAAAGGTGATCTGAATCATTTCTGAACCATTGAAGAAACACATTAAAGAAAGAAGAAGAGAGAAAATAAAACTTGTATTAACAACATCAAAATCTTACAAAACGATCATAGATACAGGTATGTCTAAATAACATCGATCCATAAACGTCCTATACTAAACTGCCATGCAACCCAACGCCTTCCGTCCTCCCGGCATGCCTCACGCCTCTAGTTGGTGCACTGTGCAACATGACGTGCCAAAACACAACCATGGTGTCCCGCATGCACACCAACGTCCAGCTCTTCTTCAAACATATCACGCATGCATACGGTAGACATTTCCAAAATCAAAACAAAAAGCAGAGCATAACAGAGGATATGTTTAACATACGCAAGGCAAAAGTATATATTGTGCTCTGATTCCAAATGAAAGATAAAACTCATTCACAAATCCTCACGCGTGTGTGTATATATATATCAAAACATTGGTGGAAGCATAATCGAAATAAACAATACCTCCAGCCATTGCATCTCAAAAAAATTTTATCCACTGATTAAATCTCACTGCCAAAATGACGTGTTTTTAAGTCTTCTA
This sequence comes from Erythroxylum squamatum, assembly GCA_025629845.1. Lineage (NCBI taxonomy): Eukaryota > Viridiplantae > Streptophyta > Magnoliopsida > Malpighiales > Erythroxylaceae > Erythroxylum > Erythroxylum squamatum. The sequence goes on from JAOTBA010000188.1 coordinate 5,826, forward strand.
ACCTCTCAAACTTTCAAACTAAGGGTGTAAACTTTTCTTAAAAACGAAAGCAGAAAGTTAGGGACAAAAAACAACCCAAACTGTCCTTATATTGCTCTGCCCATTACAGAGACAACGGACAACAATTGTGAATCATATTTACCACGAGAGTATTCCAACAGATCAACGCCCTTTGCAAATTCCCCAACAGCATTCAGGAATTGTGAAGCTCCGAGTCCATCGCATATACTGTGGCAGAAAATGGGTCCAATCGCAAAACCACCACAACCATATTGCGTAACCTGGAAGACAGAGATCGTGAAATGTCTTAAGATTGAGAAATCATAAGAGGTTTTTAAGGTGGGATTTATTTTTCCAACACAAATCTGATACCTGCATTTGGACAACTGGTTCAGTGCCTTCGATCTCAGGAACATGGTCAGGAAGTAGGTTGTCGTAGGGAATAGCTGTGACATTGCTCACAGCAATCTATTTGAAGCTGACCATTTTCGGACTCTTTAAGCCGTCCGGCAAGCGGGAAGGAAGGAACCAAGGCCGTCAATAAGGCTTCCTTTATGACTTAGCTGCTGCAGGCCGTGTAAAATTTTTTATTAAAAAACCGTTGAAGTAATGGTTGTTTTAAACGTTTTCTAAACATTATGGTTTATTTTAAATAACATTAAATGTCCAATTTCAGTGTAATCATCAATGGCTAAATTGATCTTTTAGCTTATAGAAAAAGAAAGAAAAATGAGGACAATTTATGTTTACAAGGGTACAATGTACGAGGGGAGTGTCAAAGGGGTAGACTATTATAATCCTACCAAGGCTTCCCCAAATATAGGAGGCATGCGACAATCATTCGGTGAAAATAAGGTAACTAGTGGGATCGACAATGGCAAGTTAAGTAGAAAACATTTCTACACTCGAACGTGAAGAACAGTAAAGGGCAAATACAGTTGAACAAGGAAACACCTTCGTGCAAGATTTCCTAGGAATCAATTGGGAACCAGAAAGACCTTCCTTGCTATATCCTGACCACAAGAAACATGTACGCCATGCAACCTTATTTGGTTTTGAGCCCTCCACGTTAATCAAAACAAGAATAAGAAGAAATTTTACGCATGTCCACGTATTTGCACAATGTGGGTGATTCAAATTAGTTGGTGTTGGTCAAAAACAGTTGCAGAGTCGAGTTTGTACATCTAGTGTTTCCCATTTTCATACATTAGCAGCTTTATCTGCAGATACATTTTGTGTAAAACTCACCAAAGATTTCACGACTGAAAATTACAAAAGGGAACAAATATGTGGGAGTCTCAGACAAATTTGTGAACATCACCACATCTAATTCAACAATAAACAATTTAAGGCGCAATATCAAGCCTGGGCTCAAAGCAAAAACCAGTAAAAAGCTGAAGCGGGAACCTTTTAGTCACTGGGCATTTTTGTGACCATCTCCATTGTTTTTGACTCATGTAAAAAACCAGAAGAGCTGGAGCCCCATAGCTCTGTATGTATATCAGATCATCTGTGCCGCTGCTGGCAAAAACATCATCAAATTCTCCAAATCCTTGGAAAAACTTGTGAGGCATTCTGGCAACCTCATCCCACACCCTACCATTTAGAACCCAAATGCCAATTCCTTTAATTATGTCAGCTCGGTCTGGCTTCCCTATTCCTCCCACCATTACCAGTTTCTCCTTCAAATTCATAAGGCGACCACAGGTAAGAGAGCAAGGTACAGGAATGAAACTCTTTATCAAGAAACCATGAGAAGATCTTCCAGAAAGATTGTAGGTAATTAGACCATGCCGATTTTCGGGTGCACCTCCACCAGTTGAGTAAATAAGAAAGTACAACACTCCATTGCATATCACACTCTCATCACCACCCCTCCACCCGGTCAGAACCTCCGTGCAAGAAGTAACCCATGTCCTTGATTCAGAATTATATGTGTGAATAGAGAGATCCCACTGAAAAAAGTTCCCAGGAACTTGCTTAGACTTCACAACTGTGATAGAGTAGCCATGAGCCGTCCTGCTTGCTGAAATTGAAAGCGCACTGTAATCTGAAAATTTTAAACCTGGGGGCTCCGGCAGCCGCCGATAACATTTCGTGACTGGGTTGCAGACATATAATTCACTTCTACTGTCATTATCCATGAAACAAACAAGACCACATGATGAAGCTATGAACCAATTGGATGTCTTGATGCAGGGTAGATCAATGCCATACCACTTCCGAAGGATTGAATCATAGGCATAACCAGCAGGCTCATCAGAGCTTGTGAACATAAAATACCATGGTTTTTGAGACAGAACGCGGGCAAAATTCCACAGGAACCTCCTTGAACTAACAATCTCATGCCATCTTTTACACACAGAACCTGCCCTGAAGATGCTAGGAATAGGGAGATAGGCTAGGATACGTTCTAGCAGATCATCAGGTAAGATCAAATCCACTGAAACCACATCAAGATCTTTGTTGCCTTCATCAGTGAGTTCCGAGAATGAATCAAACTGCCCAATACCTCTTCCCGTGTCACCAAAGCAATCACTTATCCATGACGATTCTCCCTCCATGATGGAGATACACACGAAACTAGAAATCTAGTCCTATAAGAAGAAAAGAAGGTAGATATATGTCAAACTCACAGACATAGCAAGAACGAACTGCACCTTCAGAACATGTCAATTTGGAACTAGATGAAATTTAAGAACGTATTAACTCCAGAGGAACCAAAACTGTACCAACAGGTTGAAATACCAGAAATATACAACACGTAGAAAGGCTAATACATACAAGAAAAATTAAACTTGGAAGTTTTAAATTGAGATACTACAAGCAAGGAATCACCTTCAAAGCCTACAATCAGACGGCATCCAGATGTCCAACTACCATTCACTGAAACCTGCAACGTGTACAATTAGTAGTTGTAACCAAAAGTTTTAATCAGTAGTTGTTTATAGGATACAGAAACAAATGATCTATGCACCAGATTAAAAGGGCTTCCTTATACCATCGACCTATCAAGAATTAGTCCACCTACAGATCTCCAAAGATTACGAGAATAGCAACCACTTGACACCATCCTAACGGCAAAAATCTCTAATGGTCCACTAAAATCATTGAAGGTAACATAATATTGAACCTTAAGCGTCAGAACTGTCCAATTAGAGCACAGGCAAGCAAACACCAGAAGATAGTCTTATTCCTGAAATAGGATAAATAACCTAACGTAGAAGAAAATATATCAAATCCATGCCTCCAGAGAAAAGAAGCGTACGTAAAAAGAAATCAACAGCTTAACCCCACATGTAAGTATTTCATTTCTTTGGTCAGCGTATGATAGTATTTCTATAAACCAATAAAATCAACTTGGAGCAAGTAATCAACTAGATGCCAGAATAATTCCAAGAGACTAATCACGCATCACGAACAGGAATCCAGAAACAATACGAAGGAACAAAATTACCATCACGAATCTAGGAGTTCTATGATGATCTCACATTAATCACAAAATTGCAACTTGAAAAGTCAAAAATTTTTAAGAAAAAGGAAGTCACTCAAAACGATACAAGAACGGCATGTTTTGATGAAACAAGCAAAACGCTCATCCTCTGGCATCCAAACAAGTTGTGTTCTTCCTCAAAGAACAAACATAACTGGGTTTGAAAACATCAAACCCTAAATAAGGAAAGGGAAAAGCTTTCTGAGTCAAAGAGATGAAAACAGAGAAACAGAACGACTCACTAGTGATGGGAATAGTAAACCCCCCACTATCAAAAGAAAGTGCAATCAATGAACTAGGAAGGAAGCAACAGAAATTATATGGGCAAAATGAAGAGAAATTCTAAAAATGGAAGCCAAACTCCGAGATGGGTCAGCCCAGATTTGAGCGACGAACGATGCCTCAGAGACCCATTTCAGAGTGGATTGCGAGAACCACCAGGAGTGTAAAATGGTGCGTTCCGGTTTATAACAAGGATGATTACAGACAAGGAATGAAGCAGAGAAGGCGGTTTTTCTTGGGCGACTTGGTGTCCTCCAATAGTGTGAAGGGATGGCGCGTGTGTGGAGAAAGTGGTATTTTAATGACAGAAATAATATTAAATAGAATTTTGGAATGCTGTCTTCCTCGTCCTCCACATTTTCTTTTGACTTTTTTTTTCTTTGATTTTTTATTTTTATATAATTAATTATTTTGGCCAGATTTTTAATTTTTTAATTATCATGCATTCTATTTTTTTTAGTTTAGTTATTATTCATTTTTCATCTTAACAAAATCAGTAATTATTATTTTTATGGGTAAATTTACACGTTAAATAAACCATCCAAACACATAATAATTGATAAATTATATTTTATAAACTATTTATATTTTAGTAATTTAGAATTAAGTAATTAGTTAAATTCAATTAACATTTATAAATTTTGGTGCATTACTTGTTTTATATTTTATTTATTAAATATTTATTAATCATTATTTATTATATTTTATGTTTTATTATGTTTTATTTTTTCTTATAACTTACTTCGCTGCAACTTTTCCATTAGTCAAATATAAGATTGCATACTAATGACCTTTCTAAAATCACATGAGTAAGATTTTTAATGAATTATTGTTGCTTTTATTATAATTTATAAATTTTAGGATATTTTCATTTCTTATTTATCATTTTCTATATCACTAAAATAAATAGCAATCCTTAAATTATAATATAAAATTAAAACTTTTGGTTGATAATAGTTGAAAAAAATTTCTACCAATTAAATAATTTCTTTGGATGCTTAACTCAACGTACTCAGTGCACAAGGCTCTCCGCTTTGCAGGGGTATAAAAAAGGTCAGAAAGTACACAACCTTCTTTTTATATTTTTACAAAAGAATTATTTTTGTGACTTGAACCTATAATCTTATAATGACATCACAAAAAGTAACTTTACCGGTTGCTTCAAGGCTTACCATCTTTGGAGATTAATTTTCGTATTTTTATCATTAAATTTTCATTTAGAAATTCTTATTGATGCCAGAAACTTGTTTTTGTAAATAATAATGCAAAGAGATAATATTTAAAAAATGAAAATTAAGAAAACAATTGAAAAAAAAATCATATAATAGAACATCCATTTCTTTATAGTTAAGTCTTCTCTGTGTGTGACAGAGTTTTTGGTGTATCCCTTTTCCTCAGAACTGCCTCCGAGCTTGGGCCTTCTTTTCAGAACCTTTTAAAAAAAAAAAAAAAACTTTTTGAGAGTGATATCTCTTACGGCTATGGGCCTTCTCTCTACCTAACTAAAACATTATCAACCTCTCTCTTTAATCCAATTATTACAGTCTTGTCGTCAAAACGTTCAATCATATTTTATGAAAGTCTTATTTTTCCTAAATTTTAAATTAATTATTTTCAGTTAAATCATTAACTAATTTAAATTTGTAACTCTTAGTTATCCGAATAGAAGACATGTTATTTGACATTAAGCATGTTGCTTACATTTACATTTATGTTTTTGATTTTTGATTTATTTTATTTCAAATTTTAAAAAATATATGATTGTTAGAGTTTTTGTTTCTATTATTTGTTTTTAATTTCTTATAGATTTTAAAAATTATGAAAACCATAAAATGTATTTTTTTATTCTGCTTTTTTATAATTTAGATTACTATCAATTAAATATGTATTATTTAATTTATTTATAAGAATTATGAATTATTTTATTTTATTTTATTTTTAATTAATTAAGAATTATGAATAATTTAATTTAATTTAATTTTTGAAATTAAAACAAATTAATTCAATAATAATTATTCATTATAATCAAATTTAAAATTTCTCCAAAATATATAAATTTCAAAGAAACGTTTTGATTTAATAATTCAAATATATTTAAAATAAATATTAATGTTCTAAGCTAAATTTTAATTTAGAAATTATTTACTTGAATAAAATAAAATAAATTTTATTGATAGTTTATTAATAAATGTTGTATAAGACATTAAAATTAATTTTAAATAATTAATTTTTTAAATTTTATATGGTATTTTTCTTTTTTAATTTAAAAGAAAAGCAAAAGTAACTTTGTTTTCCTTTGTAATTATCGGTGATCGTAAACTTCATATCGAATTCAATTATTTTGTAATCGAATGATTTATATATTATTTAAAGAATGCCAGAAGACGTGTTAATGGACCTTAACTTTGCTTTATATATTATTTATTTATTTTTAAATTTCGTCGATTAGAACATATACTATATGATATGCCATTTTCATAGCTCATTTTCATTGAGTACAAACACAAGAGGAATACAACACTTGCCTCTTAAAGCCAAATGCCAACAAAAAGATGTTTACCAATGAATTCATGTAAATCGTAGTCTCCAATAATGCATTTTTGGTGGACCCTCTCTAACATTCTCGATGATACTAGAAAATATAAAAATTTTATATTAAAAAAGCCTTAAAATAACCGGTAAAAGTTGTTAAAATATTTAGTGACCCATTTGACTTATAATTTGAGTCCCATGAAAAAAAAAGCCCAAGATTATGATTAATGGGTATTAAATAAAGGGATCTCAAATAGGTCAAAGACCCTTTCCGTCTCTCTTTTAAAATGAACCAACATGATGATTGGTGAAATAATATATAAGTTTTAGAAACTTATGAAAGCTTATCTTAACCATTAAGAAAACTAATTTTAAGAAGATTAAAGGCAAAGAAGATTTAGGTTTGTCTACAATGTTATGCATCGTTGCTTAATTATTTTTACAATTGATATCAGAGTCACGGTATTGCATGATTTATTTTCTATAATAAGATAATCATCTTTTTTGTAAAAATTACAAAAGAAAAATTGCATACATTGATGACCCTTTCCTAACCCTCACAAAACAGAGAACCTTGTACATTGAAATACATTAAGTTAAGAAAAATTTTGTATTCAATTTAAGAGTTTTTATATATTTAATTATAAATAAGATGTCGAATATATATCAAATTTAACGTTTTAATGTTGTTAGATATCAAAATCTGTAAAATATATATTTGTCTTAATTAATTAAAAATTTAAAAGTGTTGATTTTTTTCTCTAAAACCTTTAATATTTGAAATTTTCACTTGAAATATGTACAAATATAATAATGATAATTTGATGAATTATTGGTAAATTTTAACAATTATTTTAAATTTTATTTAAATTCTATGTTAAATTTCTATTTAAAATTTTATTATTAATAATACTACAAGTAAATTTTTCTTCAAAAAAGTTAAACAAAAAGATTGAAACTTGTGGGCTTTGACCTTAGCATGAAGCAAAGGTGGTTGTGTGTATTTTAAAGAGTGACTGAAAAAGATTTTAGTGGCAGAGCAGAGCAGAGCACCACCATTGCGCCCACTTTCCAGCCAGGCACGTATTGTGCACATTAAGTCATGTGTCACTTCTGATATCTTTTGAATAGTTTATTTACTGTGCTTTTTTCAACTATTCTTCTGTTTAAAATATGTATTCCTTGTCCTTTTATGCGTGTGATTTGTTAACAAAATCCCACCAAATATCTTTGAACCACCAACACTTTGTAGCGAGTCTGATCAGAAGGTGGTGGCGGTGGCGGTTGTGGTGCCGCGACGGCGGTGGAGTGTCCTAACTAAACGTTGAAAAGGATGTACAGTTCATGTTGTTCGTGAGTGGAGACGGGGTTGTGTTTGCTTTGCTTTGCTTGTGGTTTGAGTCAACTTTAAGGCACTCCACACGAAGTGTTTCTGAAACTTTCGTTTTCAACAGAGACACCAAACAAAACCAACGCATCATACGATTAGCTACATAGCTTTGACAAGTTACATTTATATCGATATAAATTAGCTACGTAAATGTGGTGTTGATGAAATTTAATGAAATAATATTAAAACTGGTTAATGAGAACAGAGTATCTAATCCTTATATCTCGTAATAATCAAAGCTCAAGAACTTAGATCCCCATTTCCAACCGGAAAAAAAGCACATAATCGTAACTAAAGAACTTCCTTTAGAATAGTTACAACTAAGGTTAATATTAATAATACCGGCATGTACTTTCACTTTTTTCTTATTTACTTATTCTGTCTTAGTTAGAGATAATATTGTATACTATTGAATTTTTTAGATACGTAGATTTTGTGTATTAGCGGATTTATGCTTAATATTGTTGTTGTAAAATAAATATTTTTTTGTTTTTTATTGCAATTTTGTTGATTCTATTAAATCTCTCTTAGTTCCAAAATTTGTGTTCATTTTTTTTATAGGATAAAAGATATGGTAGTTTAAATTTTTTTATAAAATTAATCAATTTTTAAAATTTTCAAGAATAATTTTTACAATTTCCGACTTTTTTAAAAAATTCTTCTCTTATATTTCAATAAAAAAATAATAACAAAATACAAACAGTATAAATATCAAATGTGAGCAAATCAAATATGGCTAATATGGTAATTCAATTCAATTGATGTTTATATTGCATATGTTTTAATTGTAATTTTTAATCAAAGTCTAAGAGAATGATTTTTTTGAAATTGAAAACTAAAAAAAGTTTTTCGAAAATTTAAAAAATTATAGTATTTAGCTCAATTTTTTATAATTACATGAGAGATTTATGTCTTCTGTCTTTTTTATATTTCTGCAAAATTATTTAAAATAGTAAATTTAATTTATTAAATATATACTATTATAATAATATACTAATTCTGAATCATATTTTTATTAAGTAATTGTCTATGTAAAAAAAATTCAAGAAATGTAATATGATAAAATATTAAATAAAAATGACAACCCATTACGAAATTTTAGAAACCTGCAAAGTTTTAATATAATTAATTAAACCACATAATATTAAGAAACTATAAAATACTCAATTCAAATTCTTTAGGTTATATTCCTTTACTCTTAATAATGCATATTATGTTTAACTTATGAGCCCTTAAGAGTGGTTGAGTTAGTAAAATAGAGAAGTATCCGATTAAAAAGTTCTCTGTTTGATTTTTCTTATTTACATTCTTTTGATCGAGTCTATTATATAAAGATTGTTTAGTACAAAATACTCAGTTGACGTAATTTGCAGGTTATTATGTTAATTCAAAAATTTACTTAATACATGTTCAAAAAATAACAACTTGAAAATTTCTCCGTAAAAAAAAAAAGTGTTCACTTATGGCCAAAGGAGAACTTTCCCATTTAAGTACTTAACAGTAAAAACAAAAGACATTACCAATTATGCACCTTCTAGAACGGAAATTTCTCATTGGATTAGAACTATTCTCCTCAGACAATTCGTGGAGGAGAAATTTGCAAGTTGCGGTACATCTGAAAATATACCAAACATGCCACTTGTAACATTGTACTTGGTTCGTGGTAGGACAAAGATCTCGTGATGTTGTGTCCAAAACGATTGATTGGAGATGGGACTGAATCACGAAGAGTTGACCCTACTCTGTACAGCACTAACTTGTGAGTTGTGTCATGCTCATGGCGAATGCCATTTTCCATTGGAAGTAAAATTAAGATTAGAAAACAAGGAAAAGAGGAAGTACGACGCTTGAGAAAGGAAGATAGCGGAGCCAGTAGGTAATCTGCGACAAGACATGGTAGTATTAACTTAAAAGGAAATGATTACCAAGTCGTGGGTCAAGCAAATGGGGTGATGACAGATAAAGTTTTGCAGAAACATGACAAGAAATGCACCAAAGGCAAAATCTTGTATAAAATCTTGGTGGGTGGCAAGTGATGAAATGATTCTTAAAGAATTAAATACAAAGAAGACTTTTGAATATATATATAATAACAGCTCTAGCCTTTAGGATCTTCATCGGCTCCATTGATTGTGCTCTAGTCTTGAAGTCTTTTACATAAGATAAGATAATCCAATTTGATATTAAAATAAGGGACAATAGGAAGAATCATAACCAATGTATTTTATTAAGTAGTATAGGTAGTATTAAAAAAGAGATATTTTGATTGTAATGTAATTTTCTTTTTTATGAGGTATTTGAGGAGGATCTCAATTATGAGAAGGCACCTTTAAGCCATTCATTCTCAGACTAATCTCCGCTCGAATCGAGTAGGTCCCTTGCGGGAGGTAAAACTCTAATTTTAAATAAAAAACAGCTACATACATGAAGTTAATATAAACTCGCAACCTTAGTTAAATCAAAAAAATTTCCTACTAACTCACCTACGTCTTGCGGTCGCAGGAGTAGATTTTTGATAAAGTTATTATAAGTAAATCCTCCAAGTTAAATGGAACTAGACCGTCCATTGAAAAGAGAGTTTCGGGAGATTATAGTCACCTGCAATTGGTACTTTCAATTCGGGGGGTCCATTAGAATGCATTAAGGTTTGTTGTTTTGTGAAGTATTTATAAAAAAATAAAATAAAATTCCTATTTTGTTCCTAGTTCTGTTCCAAATCTATAGCTATCATGCATGCGTTTGCGTGGTGGTGCATCTCCAGAATATCATTCCGGAAATCTTACGATGCCTTTCAACGATCCCATTATTAACATGTGGAAGACAGGTCAGGCGGCCCTTTTACTTTTCAACCTCAAAATCAAGTTGGGGACGACAGACAGACATAATGTTTTGTCTTCTCAATAATTATTTTTCTCTAGAATATGTTTTTGCACGTAGACGGTTATAATATATTTAAGATTATTTTTATGAACAAGATTTGATTTAAACCGAAAAAAATTAAATACTACTTAAATTAATAATTTATTATATTTAATTTAACTCGATGGGATAAATCTATAGCATTAAAGGCTAGACAAAAGAATCACAAGATTCGAAAAAAGAGAAGTTTATCGTCAAAAGCATTAAAGATGGAAGAAATGAAGAATGACGACAACAGTGAACCTGAACAAGATTCAATTTTGATTTTTAATTTTGATATCATATGAAAACTAATCAAATTTTATTGATATATCGATTTAATCCAACTTTTAAATTTGAACTGAAAAAATTAAATACTACTTAAATTAATAATCTATTATATTTAATTTAACTCAAATTAATTGGTTCATGTCAAATTTGAGGAGTAAATTAAGTTATCATATTAGTGTTAATTCATATTACATGTATTTAACCGTTATTTCTATCCGAAGCCTAAATTAAAGAGTTTTTTTAAGAAATTTAAAAATCCAGAGATTTTGCTAAATATTCTTGAGTTAAATAGAAGGTATATTTCTTTTATTCTTTTTTAAAATGATAACACAAGTCTCATAATAATTATAGTTTACATATTAATAATAATATTATAAAGATAACCGTATTATTTGCAATTGTTATAGTGATCCGTAGCATAATTTGTAATTTAAAAATTTTGGATCAAGGTTTTAGAAACGATAAATCATTTTACAAAAGCCACTACTAGAAAATGCTTTCAATATAGCTTCTGATACTAAGAAATCTTTCTCCTTAATGCTTAGATTTTGATGTCAGGCGGAAAAGCCTAGGATGTTCTGCACGTTTCTTTTTGGCTGATGTTAGAATAGGCAGATAGGCTCGGCTGCATTAGTTTGATGCTTCCCTGTCTACGGACATAACTGTTTTCATTGCAGATAGGATGGTTAAGTTCTGTTCCTGTCCCCAGTCTATGCTCTCTCTCATTTGGAACATGCCCTTACAACATTGTATTTAACATAAATATATTCGAAAAAGCGTGCTTTAGATCTCTCAAGGGTTCATCCTTCTTTCCAGTTTTTAGATTATATGTTACTTTTTCAGATCTGGATATGCATATGGTAACTTGAACATTTATAAGTTTTCTTCAGAAAATTTAACAGAAGAGTTCTGATTCTATCTTTTCTTTCTATAACATACCTACACTAAGAACTGCGCAAAAAGAGAGAACAAATTAGCAAATACGTTCAATAAATTCATGACCTCGAGCGTCTTTTTTCCTTCTCCAACAATTATCAGCGCCATAGCTATCTCAGGCCGCTCCTGGGAGCTAGCTATCAGTAGGAATGAAGATGCACGTTTCTGAGCAGCAGTAACTACTAAGCTAAGGCGTGTAAAGACTAGAGTGAAGAGAGGCCAACCTCACTTTGACGTAAATGAATCACCGAATCCAAAGACAGGCAGATTCAGAGCCGTTGTGTCAGATGATCGTATCTATTGGGATGTGATCTCCAATTGGTATTCCTGAAACAGAAATGAAAAACCTGTGAACTGTGATGGGTATTTGTTTATTGTTACTAAACATCTTCCTCAATCAATCACAGTCCCGCTGTGCTATTGCCTGCAGGCTACTACTCAGCTACACTCCCTAAGCATGCTTCTGCAACTCTCTGCCCCAAATTTTCCTGACGCTGTGTCGCTTGTGCTTTGCCGCTTTTTTCACCCGTGCCAGTTGCTCTATGGCAGGGTTCCACTTTAACCTGAACTCGACAACTGTCCTCTTCGTGTTTTGTGGTACTTTGAGATGAGAAGAGTTAATCAGGTGGTCCAGGTTGAATGCCTAGCAAATTTGTGGGTTGTAATGAACTAGTATGCTCGGCCTGGTAAAAGTTTGTCCGCGATTTACTCGAACATCTAAACCCAATTCAGTTCTCACCAGTCACCAGCCCAAGTCACAATTGTCCGTTAGTCCACGAACCCATTAGTTGGATGGTCTATTAGAAAGAGAAACTGAGAAGATCCCACCGTTCATCAGTTATACCCCACAAAACAGATCCTCACTGTCCGATGATGATCTCATATGATTCGTTCCCGCCAAATGTTCAAATCCTTCAGCTTGAAGACGTCGAAGACTCTGTATCATCGAACATGTCCCGGACCCACCCAGGAACGTTCGCCGGAGTCTTCTATCATCGACGTCGAGTTCGCCTCTTCAAAACACAGCGTTTACTTCATATACTCTTTCCCACAAGACAACGATACCTTGTAGCCGAAGCTCATGTTAACTCAAAAAGTCGTCAGCGACAACGGCGCCGGCTTTAAACATGGCGTGAAATCTTCCAAGGGGTCAAGGAATCTAGAGACTCAGCCGTCGAAGAAAGTTGACGGCTGCGAATAAGAAAGAGGACGGTGCCGATTAGACGATGAACTCTGAAGAGGACGCCGGAGGTCTCGCAGGAGAGTAATTCTTGCGTAGGAATTTGTCGTTCTAGATGGTGTTCCCGTTGCCGACACGGTCAATACGGATCCGGAGCTTTGTGGACGAATCGATCCACTCAACTGCTTATGTTTGCGTCCAGCGCAGGATAGCAGAAGCCGACTTAAGTTTTGCGCTGAGATCAGATTTTCTCGATTCCATGGTCAGGCTCTCTGTCTTTGTTCATTCCTTGTAAATAACGGTTTTCATTTGATCAAGAAATAAGGAAAGAGAGACCGACGGTTATGAGAGTGCCAATCTCGATTGTGAGCTTAACGGCGGAGCACGATGGTCATCGTTTTCTTATCACGACGGTCGACGGAGATCCTCTACCTATCTTGCTACCATTCGAAGTGTAAGATCTTCATTGAACAGATCATATATCACAGGATCGTCGTATACGCGTGGAAAAAAAACAAATAATTACATACTTGAATTATTCGTTGTAGTTCCACCGGTTAGAGAATACCGAATCAAGTTTCTCCTTGTCTGCAAATTCCAAAATAATACGCTCGTTCTTATTTTCGTTCATAACCGTTGCCTTATATATTGATCATCTGGAATAACTACCAATAGCAGTTATTCATACCAGATAATCTTTGAACCCATTATGGGTGTAAAACGGTCAACATCTCCCACTCACACATGATGGGTTAAAAAAAACTTTGTAGTACTCATA
>JAOTBA010000189.1:24339-40974 GCA_025629845.1 Erythroxylum squamatum
AACCCTTCCAAAAATCCAAAGCCTTAAAATGCTCTTACCTCAAATCTTCACCAAATGAAGAGATGCTTGGTTCAAAAGAAAGCTCTTATCCTCCTCTAACTTTTTCCCTTCTTACACAACACCTAAATCTCTCTAGAAGGCTTAGAAAAGATGGATCTCTAGCTCAACTCTCTTCTTTCCTCTCAACCACCGAAACCTCTCTTCTTTCTCTCTTTGGTTTTGATATTTCACTTCTTCCTTTCCCATTTTCGTTTTTCCCCTCTTTAGGAATAAGACAACAATTCTTTTTCCCCATTTTACCCTTAATGATTGAGAAAAGTCCACCTTGCCCTTCCTTTAATGCCTTATAGTTTTTAAACTTAAGTGACTTGCCAAAAATGGCCTTACACACTCTCACTACTTTAATACTTCAATGCCCTTAGCCCATGTCATATTATCTTACCCACATTAACATGCTAATTAATCCCAACATACTTTAATCTAGCAAAACCCCAAAAATAGGTTAATCATGCTTATTATAAAAAAAAAATTCAGGGGCCAACATTTGATATCAGTTTGACATCCATGAGTGGTTTGATCTATGGCTATCTTCTGTAAAAATGCAACCTTGTCTTAAATTGTTGATCATAGAGTAGCGTGGATTCAGAACCTCTGCAGTTTCTAACCGCAGTTTACTTGGTTAGAAACTGCAATTTTTTCATAATTTAATCACAAGTAGAAAAACTTAACACGTAGCAAATAAGTCAACATATGAAATTTGTTAACGCAGTTCGGCACACATGGCTTACGTCTGTGGAGCCCTCACCCATATTAATCAACTTTTACCGAAGTACAACCAACGTAGCATGATGACTCACAACTTCTTCATCACTGACATACTCACTTTCATATTCGTCTTCACTCCAAGTGTTGGTGTAAGACTTCCCTTTTCTCCTTTTAAGAGCATTAGCACATTCCACTTGAACATGCCCGAAACCATGACATTCATGATATTGTATCTTCTTTGCATTCTTTTCACCTTTTTAAGTTTTCACTTGTTGTTTGAAGCTATAGCTTGATGAACTCCCACCATTTTACCTTAACTCAAATCTATCTTTCTTCACCATCTTCAGCCACTTTTCGAAATTTCTTGTTAGCACCATCAGATCTTCATTTTCATCGGAATCATCTACTGAATCATGAAGATTTAGCAACTTCGGCCTGCAACACCAATCCTTTATTCTTCTCACACTTATCTCTCAAAAAGTTTATCACGAAGTTTGTGAGAATTCCAGTTATCTTATCCAAAGATAACTTATTAATATTATGAGCTTTTTCAATAGCTGTAATCTTTGGTATGAATCTAGGAGGCAACAATCTCAAAGTTTTCTCGACAAGTTTCAGATTTGAGTACTTCTTACCAAGTTGATGTGCTTGATTGGTGATATAACACAACCGCTCATGAAAGTCTCTAATAGTTTCACTTTCCTCCATCTTAAACTCTTCAAGTATAATAGCCAACATTTGAAGTTTTGATGCTCTCATCGATTGTGATCCTTCATGTATAGTTTGTAATGTATCCCAAGCTTCTTTTGTTGATTCACACGCTGATATCAAACTGAAACGTCCTTCATTTCGACACAAAAAATCGCATGTAATGATAGAGAGTTACCAAGCGGTCCCTCTTCTTCAACCTTTGTCCATTCAAATGGATCTTTAGGTATCGCTTCATTCTTTTCATCAGTAGTTATATAATGAGTCCAACCTTTCAGTACAGAATTTCAGGCTTTAGTCCCTTATGCTTGAATAAGCACTTTTATTATTGATTTCCAAGCAAGATATTTACAATCATCAAGTAAACGTAACCTAATGATTGCACACCTTCTTTAATAGCCATGAGTGCGCAGCACTGATCTACACTAACTTGACACATTATGTTTTGATTGGGTGAACCAAAATCTGATAACAATTGAGAAACCCAAAGGTTGAAGTTTCATAAAATTCCTGTTATGTCATAGTTGCTTCAAACTAAAACTCATGGTTGCTTATTAGAAAGTAATTAGGATAAGAAATTGTAATTTTTTTAGAATTTAATCACAAGTAGAAAAACTTAATGCGTAACAAATAAATCAACACACGAAATTTGTTAAAGTAGTTTAACACATATAGCCTACGTCTACGGGGCCTTCATCTATATTAATTAACTTTCATCAAAGTACAATAGTCTTACACAAGGCTATTACGGAGCCGACATCACTTACCCCTTGACGTTATCCACCCCTACGCACACCCTTGAAAGTTATCTCACACAATAACATGACTACATCATGCTAACCTCAGAGAGGATTTTGAAACAATAAATGATAAAAAAGATGAAAATATCTCAAGTGATTAAATCAAGAATAATATAAACAAAAAGATGCTCGAGTAAAAGAAACACTCCCCTGTATGTGCAATCCATTAAACCATAATCTTAGGAAGTCTTCAGACAAAAATCTGTCGTGAACCTTTTTAATTGATCACCGAAGAAACCCATGCACAACAACTATAAAAATCATCAATTGAGCATGTAATTAATCACGGAAGCACACCAAAAACACTGCTGTAAATATTGATGGATGGACTACTTATTCTCCTCCAACAAAAATTCTACTGCCTTACTTAGCAATTGATCAGCGAAAGTCCACACGCACAACAACAAAATCAAGGATATATGTCACACCATGGACTGCATTCAAACATATAATTTGTTTTGTACATTTTAATCTCTCACTGAAAGCCCACACAACACATAACAACCTAAAAGTTGATGGATGGATTTCACATAATAGACTCCTTATCAAACAAAAGTTTGTTGGCAAACATATAAGTTATCTCTGCAATACCTCCCAAAACACAACAACACAAAACAACAATGGAACAAGTAATTGATCATCGAAGCACATAAAATGTAGCTGCCAAAAATCAATAATCCTTCGATAAAGGTCCTATATGTTTATCTCCAACAAAACATATTTGTCTCTAATAAATCCTATCTTCTTTAGGATTCTATCTCATTTAGGATTCCTTCCACACTATCTTAACTTCTAAAAATACTAAATAATCCAAGAACTATTCCAACTCAACTTCTTATCACCAAAGATATACTAATTATATAAAAATACAAATATAATTGTTGTTATCATATGTGAATATGTTGAGTGCCTATAGAAATGAATTGAAATGAGTTTATGATAAAGAATGAGGGTTAGATGAGGTTGGGATGCAGAAATGATTTAAATGAAGTGTCAAAAAAATTGATGAAGATGGAAGAGAGAGAAAGTGTAGAAAAGTTGGTAAATTGTGTGAATGAGATTAAGATTTTTAATGGTTGTTTGTAATCTAGAAATTTGGATTTGTTGTGTGTTGTGGAGCTGAAATGGACGTGGGAAGGATGATTAATGCATCAAATGTATTGATTAGAAAGTGTAAAAGAGAGAAAGTCTAGAAAGAAGGAGGAAGAAGAGAAGAAGATTTGTGATTTCTGGAAAAATGGCTGTTGAAGAAGAAGGGAGTTCACGATTGTGCACCCGAAGGGTTGACTCACCTTGAACAACTTTGCTTCTTTTGACCATAACTTTCTCATCCGACCACCAAATAACATGAGACTTGAATCAATAGATTCCTAACACATTGTTCTTTCTCTCCATAAAAATTTTGAGCCATCTGAATTGGTTAGAAAAAGATTGATTGACTCAAAGTGAGGGTATGTATTGGAATATTATAAACTAGAGATATTATAGTGAACATGTTTCGGTATTATGATTATATCTTGATCTTTAGATTTCCAAATGAGTTGATTATCGATTCAAATTAAACTTGAGACATATGCCTATAACTTTCTTAAAGAAGTCAAATTTTAATTTGGTACAGCTATCGCCTGCAACCAAATTCACAAAGAAACCAACTTCCGTTAATACAAATTAATGTAGTAGTGGTAAATGGATAGCGTTTCCACGAGGAATTTAAACGGCGATGATTGTACGAGTTCAAAACTAAATAAAGTAACAAAATGGGGCGGGGGGGTTTCAATTCATGGCAATTTAAAGAAAAAGATGACAAAAATCGAAAAATCAATAAAAGTAATTGGATCTGAAAATTTAATAAAAAAGTCTTGGTTTTAGGTCACCAATGTTATCGCGCTAAAACGGATCCTCGATATAAAATTTCAGCCATTAATAAACATTCATTGGGGGTTGTTTTCTCTTAAGAGTAAATGACTATAAACATGTATCCTAGCATTCTTATTAAGCAACAACCTAGATACGATCGTGGGTTCAATTGAATAATAACTTTAAGAACTAAGAAACCAATGAACAAGATAATATATGTATGATATGCAATTAATCAAGACGAATATTTTCTTAGAATTTCCGACTTTAACGTAAAGAAGGTAATCTTAATTGCTACTTGTGATTAACAAAACTGAAAGTCATATTTCATTAATCTAGCTATTGAACGAATCAATCCCTAGTTGCGCATCTAGAAATCAATCAATTCAATTAGAAAAAGTAATTCAGAAGATATTCAATGTTCATCGACAACACAAACTTTATTGAAACATCTCACACATAATAGTGGATAACTTGGTTTCCCTTAACCAAGAAAAGAAGTTTAGCTACTCATAATGGAATTGAAAATAAAAGAAATAACAACGCAACGAGTCTCCATCCCTAGTCTTTCTTGAAGAATACGAAAATACTAGAAGAAAAAGGGCAGAAACATAAGAACAATCAAAGAGAAAAACTGCAGAAATTGAAATTCTATTCTAAAACAAAGGCTGACGTGAAGAGTAACTTTCTTCTCTTTTTATACTTTTCCAATCCCTCTTCTCTTCTCTCTTTCGTGATCTTTAGCAGATAGGCCTTATCCCCACTTCAAGATGATGATCTCCATTGATAAGATAGCAATATGATCTTCAAAGATTATGAAAATCTTGGATTTGAATTTTGAAAACAGATTTGCAGATTTTTTTCATCCTTGCACGTGCCCACGCTTAGTCACTGAATTTTGCTGTCAACTTGGAATTTCGGATTTTCTTCGTTTCTTTTGCATCTTTTTGATTCAATTTCATCTCTAAGGTGTTGAAAATCATCTGAGAACAATTATGATACAATTCCATTAATTTTGAATAATAATTTCAGCACGTTAAAGAGAATTAAATACAAAATAATAGGTTCTCTCTCTCAATGTCGAGAGTTTTTACTCTTGTTCTTCGTAACAAGTTTTTCTTTCTTCTCCATTTCATCTAGATCTCTTTCTTCAGATCTCTTTCTACCTCTTTTCTTTCTTTATTCTTCTTGTCTCCTCTTTCCTATTCTATGGGTAGTGAGGAGGATAGGTTGGTCAATGAAGTTTTCAGGCGATTGAATATTGGTCTCAATGATGGTGTAATATTGTATGAGAATCCTAATGAAGGACAACAGCAAGGTGAAGTGGAGGTTAGGTGGAGTAATTGTATTGTGGGTCGTTTATTAACGGAAAAGGTGATTAACTTTCCAATATTCAAAAATATGATGGCGAGTATATGGCAACCAGGGAAAGGTATTATGGTGAAGGAGCTTGGTAATAACTGCTATTTATTTCAGTTTTTCCATGTTCTGGACGTGGAGAAGGTGATGGCCGGCGGACCATGGAATTATCAACAAATACCACTATTGCTTCATGAACTCCAGCCACATGAAAATCCTAAAAGGGTGGAGTTAACAAAATTGCTATTATGGGTTCAAATCCATGATGTCCCAAGTGGTTATCGTTCAGAACAGGTGATGCGTGATACAGGTAATTATTTGGGTGAATATGTTGCGTCTGATCCCAGAAATTATATGTTGATCTGGAGAGATTATTTGCGTGTTCGGGTGTTGATGGATGTCCGTCAACCAATCAAAAGAAATCTGATTATCAAGCGACCGAATTGTTCTGATGTGTGTTTCACATTCAAGTATGAAAGGTTGAATACTTTTTGTTATTTTTGTGGCCTAATTGGACATGGGGATAGAAATTGTCCATTATTGTATGATTTACCGAGGATACCTCGCGATCGTTATCCCTATGGTGCTTGGTTGAAGGCGGAGGGACGTGAAGTTAAACATTTGGGCTCTAAATGGTTACGCTCAGAATGGGATATATTGCAGGCGGTGAAGGCAGAAGATACGGCGGCTGTCAACAATGCCGGAAATGTTTCTCAGGGGAGTCAGAATTCAGGAGGAGATTGGAGAGATAAGGAAACCCATATTCCTATCCCTACAAATCAGGGAGATAATCCCATTATTTTGGCAAGTCAAAATGGTTTGAATACGGATGGAGGAGTTAAGGAGTTTCCTATTCTGCCGGGAAATATTATCCAAATCATTGACCCCAAACGTCGTCGTACTGACAAGGAAATTTCCAATTTGGATGTCGATTTAATGGAAGATGATGTTATTCCAGAGACAATTGATTCGGGTTCAAAAAACTTAGAACAGGTGGGCTCCGAGGATCGAGCCCACCCAGCCATATGAGTACTTTGAGCTGGAACTGTCGAGGGCTTGGGAACCAAGAGACAGTAAGGGAGCTTAACGAGATGATTATATCAAAGAAACCCAAATTTATTTTTTTAATTGAAACAAAAATACAGAAGGAACGGGTGTTTAAAATACGGCAGGAATTGGGATTAGCTGGTGGTTTTGCGGTGGATCCAGTTGGTATAGGAGGGGGGATTGCCTTGTTTTGGAAGATGGAAAACAGTGTTCGATTGTTGAGTTATTCGCAACACCATATTGATGTCGAAGTCCAATTAGAAGGGTGTAATGGTTGGCGTCTGACAGGCTACTATGGGTACTCAAGAATTTGCCAACGCAGAATAGGGTGGAATTTGCTTCGAACTTTAAAAGATCAGTCCACTTTGCCATGGTGTATGATCGGCGATTTTAATGATATTTGTTATGCCTCAGAAAAGCAAAGTTCAACAATGCATCCTCAGTGGTTATTATCTGGATTTAGGCAGACTCTGGCTGATTGTCAGGTATATGATTTGGGTTATGAGGGACCACTCTTTACGTGGGATAATGGTAGAACAGATATAACAAGAGAACGTCTGGATCGTGCAGTGGCGAGTAGTGCATGGAAAGTCAAATTTCCATTGGCAAAATTACACGTCTTAGAAACTAGTGCGTCTGATCATCTCCCTATTTTTCTTCATATTGGGGTGACGATTCAAAAATTTGTACCTAAGAGATTTCGATTTGAAAATTCTTGGTCTTTGGAAGTTGATTGTAAGAGTGTTGTGGAGACGGGTTGGACAGTCCCAAGTAGTCAAACTTTGGAGCATAGAATTCGGCACTGTTCTCAAACGATACAGAACTGGGTGAAGTCTCTTCATCAAGAATTTCGAACCCAATTAACAGACGTAAAACGGAGAATGAATTGGTTGAGACGGCAAACTTTTTTCGACAGAGATGAGCTTCAAAGGGTTGAACAGCAATATAGTAGCTTGCTTTTGCAGAAGGAGTTATATTGGAAGCAAAGATCCAAACAATTTTGGCTAGCACATGGGGACGCTAATACGAAGTATTTTCATGCACTGGCCTCTCATAGACGGAAAAAGAATATGTTCAGTAGATTAAAAAATGGTAATGGTGTGTGGGTTGATTGGGATTCTGGATTGTCGGGACTGATTATTGATTACTACAAACAATTGTTTACAGAGGAGGGTGGTGATATACAACCGGTGCTGAGATATGTTGATTCCCGAGTGACAGCACGGCATAATGATAGTTTGATGGCAACTTTTACTTCGGAGGAAGTAAGGATGGCGATTTTTTCCATGCATCCTGATAAATCGCCGGGACCCGATGGCTTGAATCCGGGTTTTTTCCAAAAATATTGGGATATTGTAGGGGCTGATGTGACTGCTGCTTGTTTAGATTGTCTTAATGGGGTTGGACCGATGCCTGGAAATAATTTGACTAATGTAATCTTGATACCGAAGAAGAAAACGCCGGAGGTGGTGGCTGATTTACGTCCTATTTCCTTAAGCAATGTGGTGGATAGAATTGTCTGTAAAGTTTTGGCCAACCGCTTAAAACATCTACTGCCAGAGATTATTTCAGAATCGCAAAGTGCTTTTATTCCAAACAGATTAATCACAGACAGTATTATAGTTGCTTATGAGTTGTTCCATTCTATGAAACGAAAGAACCAAGGGCTTACGGGTTTTTTGTCTCTTAAAACCGACATGAGCAAGGCATACGATCGTATAGAATGGAATTATTTGAAGCTTATTATGTTGCGACTTGGATTTTGTGAACAATGGGTATCAAAGATAATGCATATAGTAACGTCAGTTTCCTATACTTTTGTGCAGGGGGCGGAGGAATATGGTCCAATCATACCGGAGAGGGGCTTAAGACAGGGTGATCCTTTGTCACCCTATTTGTTTATCATATGTGCAGATGGGTTGTCTCAAATGCTGTCTAAATTACAGGCGCGGGGGAGGATACATGGTGCACAAGCTTGTAGAGGGGCTCCTTCGGTTTCGCATCTTTTCTTTGCAGACGATGCGTTGTTCTTTACTAAAGCTAATGAAGACGAAGCAAGGGTGTTAAAAGAATGTTTATTAGCTTATGAAGAGGCATCCGGACAGAAGATAAATTTGTCTAAATCTTCTGTAAGTTTTACACCGTGTACACCACCAGCAAAAAGGGATTCGGTTTGTGATATATTAGGAGTACAGGCAGCTGACACACATGGTACTTACTTGGGTATGCCATCAATAATAGGGAGGGAGAAGAGGCATGTCTTTCATTATGTTGTTGAGAAGCTTACTAAAAGGATACAAGGATGGAAGGCAAAGATGTTGTCAAAAGCTGGGAAGGATGTTCTACTTCGAACGGTGGCACAAGCCATGCCAAACTATGTTATGTCACTATTTCTACTTCCTTTGGATATCTGCAAGGATTTAGAAAATGTCATGAACTCATTTTTTTGGGATAATAATCAGAAGGGTTCGATACATTGGATGCGTTGGAAGAAAATGGTGGTTCCAAAGATCAAGGGGGGACTCGGTTACAGAGATGTAAGGCAGTTTAATGTGGCGCTCCTTGCTAAACAGGGATGGAGGATACTTCAGTATCCAAATTCATTGATGGCAAGAACGCTGAAACATAGGTACTTTCCACACGCTGATTTTTTCTCAGCAGCTATTGGAACTAATCCTAGTCAGATTTGGCGAGGGGTGTGTGCTGGTAGAACAGTTTTATTGGCAGGCTGCAAACGACGTATTGGCAATGGTCTGACAACAAGGATTAAGGAAGACCCATGGTTGGTTGACGACGGTCCATATGTGTTGACAGATAATTTTGTTGATAATATTGAAATGGTGGCTGATTTGATTGATGACGGTAAGTGGAATGCTGAAGTGATTGATAGGAACTTCCACCGCAGGGATGCTGAATTAATTCTGCAGATACCTTTGCCGTTGAGACCGCGGGCAGATGTGTGGTATTGGAATCAGAATCGTCATGGTGTGTATAAAGTGAAAGAGGGTTACAGGATGGCTATGGAAGAAGAAGGACAACAGTTTTATCTTGCTGATGCTTTCTGGGAACAGTTATGGCGAGTTAAAGTCCCCGCAAAAGTCAAGTTTTTATTGTGGAGAGTTCTGAGGGGTTGCCTTCCATGTAACGTTAATTTGCAGAAGCGACGAGTGGGGGTTTCTGAGCTTTGTATTGTGTGTGGTGGGTATCCTGAGACGGAAGGCCATTTGTTTCATGATTGTGTTTTAGCACAAGCAGTTTGGCTATCATCGGGCTTGGGGTGGGAGCCAATCACTGATTTTAAGCTTTGGCTATCTGGTATTATTTGTGCAGGTACGGTGTTGCAAAAACAAGAGTTGGTGATGTTAATTTGGAGTTTATGGCATAGCAGGAATCAATTACTATGGCAGCAGGTTCGTGAACTATCGACTGACGTGATTCATCGAGCGATGTCAGTCTTACAACAATGGACAGCTGCTCATGACAACATTGAGACGCAACATGCAACTACAAGGAGGAGAACGGCTTGGACGGCACCGGCGACGGGAAGATATAAATGTAATGTTGACGTAGCAGTGCTGGAAGATCGAAGTTTTGGACTTGGCATGATTATACGAAATTCTCATGGATTGTGTGAGGCTGGAAAAATTGTTCAATGCAACGGTAATGGAGACCCAACAATAGGAGAGGCACTTTGTTTCAGAGAAGCTTTAAGCTGGATTAAAACTTTACAATATCAAGGGGTTACTATAGAGACAGATTGTCAGGTGGTCACACATGCTTTAAATGCAAATATGGCGGTTGGATCATCTATTTTCCAGGGTATCATTGATGATTGTAAGGCTCTAATTAGAGACCTAGATATGGTTGATTACTTATTTGTTTACAGATCAGCGAATCAGGTGGCCCATAGATGTGCTAGAGCGGCTGGTTCTATGTCTGGTCTTTCATGGGGGGTATGCCCTCCGAATTTTCTGTTCGATACTCTTATGGCAGATTTGAATAAAATGCGCTAGAAGCGCTGATCCAAATTTTCAAAAAAAAAAAAAAAGTCTTATTTTCTGAAGCATTTAAAAGAAAATTTAAAAAAGAACATGACTCAACTGCTTCATTTTCTATTTATTATAGAAGAACACGACACTTGTTTTCTGGACGTATAACGAAAGAAAATACAAGAAGATGTCTCTATACATGCAGCCTGCAGGCAGATAAAATGTACTCAAAATTTGTTTTTCTTTTTCAGGAATCATTATGCATCGAGTTTTGCAAAAGTGTTCAATTTGATTTTAATTTGTAAAGGCGTGGAGTGTATATATAGTTGTCAACTTATGTCCAATACTAGAACAAACGTTAGGGGAACCAAACTAGCGACTTAATTCACTGCTTTTTGTTCTTGATGTCGGCAGAAAACTTTCAAGTTTCAATCAAGAAATTAGTAGTTGGATCATTTACGCTTAAATCATGGATAGTTTTGGTTTTATTTAACTAGTTGGAAATTCAGCATTTTTTGCCATTAATGTCAAGGAAGGAAGATGGGAAGTCACATCCTTGGCGTCCTGAAACGGGACAAAATGCTGGTTTTGGTATCAGGATGATAAAGAGTTAAGATAAGAAGTGGAAATTAAAATAGCTTTGCAACCTCTAAGCCAGCTCTTTCAGTTTATCTTAGCATTTGAAAGTAATTAACCTGGAAAATTTGCGCCATCTTTGACAATTTGGGCTCTTCGGAATACTTCCCTGTCAAGAAGTACTCTTGAAGGTTGCTTTCACCGAATAGTTGGATATTTTCACGGAAAAAAAAAAAAAAAGGAAAAAGAGGATACTTCGTAGCTACTCCAAGGATGCAACAGTCAAAATTCATGACCTGTCTACGTGTTTCTGTTATATTCCACTCATCATCACATCACGTTTGGTCAAATGCCGAGTTTCCAAGGAATGTTTGGTATGGCTCCATTTAGCGTTGAAACTTTTTAGAGTTTCTACTCGATCTGCTTCTGGCAAGGATTATAATGAGCATGGTCATTAAGGTCCATGTCCCTACCCTACACAGAAAAGCACAAAAATATGTTACATTGCTAGTTAGGTACAAGCACAGAAGAATGATCATCAAGATTCCGATAAAGAGCATAGAAAACAAAATTCTTTTTTACCTTGACCTCGTGTTTTATCACACAAGACAAATGCTATGCACATCAATATAATATGGATACAAGCTCTATTGAGTTTATGAAAAGAAAACCCATCTTGAAATGTCTAACATATAGAAGAGTCGAAGACAAAGTCACGATGTTTTGTTATCCTGAACATGGCAATATTTTCAGTTACGCTACAGTACGTGGTATTGAGTCAGTGGGCTGGGGTTGGTCCCTTGTTTTCACCTCTTTCACCTGCAAATACACGCTAAAACATTCTAGAAAAGTAAATATCTGAGTGTAAAATGAAACTACGTTAAACATTAGCTCTATGACTTGGCACAAGAGGTCTAAAATCTCCTTTAACAATAGAATTTTATGTAAAACATGTCTATATTCAAGATAACTGAACATTGTCAAGTGTGAATCTTGGAAGTTTCAGGCCCATTGATGTGAGCAAGATCTCACCAATCCCAAAACGCGAAGCACATAAAGTTAACCGTATTACCCAAGTTGTACCTGGGTCCTGGGCACTTTCAGGGAATCATCTAGTTTTTATCCAAAGAATGGTTCCTCCCGAGACCCATGCAGTTTTCTGCAAAGGTTGAAAAAAATAATTATAGCAATTTTACGAGCATGGGCTGTGCTTTTCGAGGAATGCCCTTCTTCGATAAAGTGACGCAACCCAATTCTCCATTAAACCTACCAATACCATATTGCAAAATTTTCGTATTATCATCAATAGAATGATTACTTCTGTTCTGTTATTTCGTGAAGAAGAGCAGTCTCTGTCCTTACTCCTTAGCTAACTCTCAACTCTTTGTCTTTGTATAGCTATAATGCGCTATGTACCATTTCTTTTTCTGCTAAGCTACGCCTTGCCTAATCTTTAGTCCTTTTTTCTTTTTTCGAGGAATGATAATCTTTAGTCCTTTTATAAGCGCTATGTTGATGTCATATTGAACCTGTGTATGATATTTTTAAGTTCTTCAGTATCTTTCAGGCTTTGAGCTTCAGCATAATAATGGGAATTCTTCCATGCCCTTTGCCTTGCCAGAGCAAGAAAGATAAGGAATCTCAATCTCAACCAAACTCGAATCACCTCTGCTCAGACTCATCAGCCTCATCTCTCTCTTCTCAGCCTAGTTTACCTTCTGTTCCTTCGCTTTCTTTACCATTTTCAAAGCAGAATAATCAAAACTTTACGATTCACCATCAGTGTATAGCCACTCTCAAAGGTCACTCCTCTTATGTTTCTTCACTTGCTCTAGCTGGTAAGTTCTTGTACACTGGCTCTTCTGATAGCAAAATAAGAGCTTGGAATCGAGACCCCATAATTGGGAATTGGATAAGCAATATCGTAACCACCAGTAACGGGGCAGCGAAGTCGATAGTAGTTTCTGGAGACAAGCTTTTCAGTGCACACCAGGATTTCAAAATCCGTGTATGGAAATTTGACACCAACAACGACCACCAAAAATACAATTGCATAGCTACACTTCCTACGTTAAATGATCGCTTTTTGAGGCTTTTTTCACCGAAGAATTACGTGCAGGTTAGAAGACACAAGAAGCGCACATGGGTACACCACGTTGACGCTGTATCAGCACTAGCAATATCGAGAGATGCTTCACTTCTGTTCTCTGCTTCATGGGACAGAACGTTCAAAATTTGGCGAACATCGGATTTCAAGTGCTTGGAGTCAGTAAGAAACGCACATGAAGACGCCATTAACGCCATAGTTTTATCAAATGAAGGGCTTGTTTATACAGGTTCAGCAGATCAGAAAATCAAGGTTTGGAACAAGCAAGCAGGAGAAAAGAAGCATTCTTTGGTAGCTACAATGGAAGGTCATAAGTCTGCTGTCAATGCCTTAGCTCTTAGTATTGATGGGTCAGTGCTATATTCTGGTGCTTGTGACCGATCAATTCTAGTGTGGCAAAAAGAAATGGGTGTAATTGTCAATGGCGGTTGTCGACACATGGTGGTGGCCGGTGCACTGAGAGGGCACACCAAGGCAATTTTGTGCTTAGCAGTTGTGTCAGATTTAGTTTGCAGTGGTTCTGCTGATAATACGGTAAGGATTTGGAGGAGAGGACCAGAGAACTATTATTGTTTAGCAGTCTTACAGGGACACAGAAAACCAGTTAAGTGCTTAACTGCAACCATTGATACCAATGATGGTTCTGATACTAGTATTTCTTATTTATTTTACAGTGGCAGTTTGGATTGTGATATTAAGGTCTGGAATATTCGGGTTTTGATTCTTTAGAGCAATACTATTTATTAATCTCTTGTACATATATAGATGAGGAAGTTCACATTTTGATTCCTTTTCATATTATGTAACAGGACCATTGTTCCTACTGGTATTCTGAATGAAATTAATACGAAATAAAGAAGTTTTAAAATGGACTTGACATGTTGATGCGCGTCTACAACCTTTTGACAAGGGAGATATATTATGATAATGAAAGAACATAATGTTTCAACATTCAACTTTTCTACAGTATTTGGTTAAGGTGGGAGGAGATATCATATGAACGATTCTTTTATATTTGAAAGAGAATCAGGCAAATACAGCTTTGGCTAACCCATTTGTTTACTTCAAAACAGATCAAATATTATATCTGTAGCTTACCTTCCAAAGATGGGCAAGTGCTATTTCAGTCAGAATCTTAGTTCTGTAGTCAAATATTTATTGCTCTTTCAGAAACCACACTATATTTTTCCCCATATATAATAGGAGAGCCACCGGAGTTCAGGGAATTTTCACACATACCATGTGTTGCAGGCTCCAAGTTTAGGAGAGATCTCACGTTTCCTGCCTTCTTCATCAATATCAAGGGCATTTAATTCTACTTCGGAAGGACAATTGGCCATAAATCAATGTAAAACATGTTATTTTTAAGATTCTTTCAATATTATTATTGTTATTGTTTAAGTTTTGGTCGGAACTTTTTGAGATTGAGATGACTGATATAACAAAAAACAGAAACTTGGTTTACCAAGTCTTGCTTGTCACCGCGTGAAGAATGGCTTTTTCTTTATGTCAAGCTGATGTATGGTTGAGACACTAAACTATGCTACCTGGAATCTGTCTAATATTAGGACAAAATAATTACTGGCTTTACATTGCTGAACTCCCCTGAAAAACCGTGGTATAAGTGCAGAGTAAATTACCGTCACGCCATTCTTTTACCAGGCATCTTACTAGTTCGTTCTAAATTTGTGACAGGATGCTTTCTGATGAACCCAAAAAAAAAAAAAAATTGTCAGAGGACACATTACATGGGACAAAGAGTGCTTACCAGGAAGTTGATCTCAAAAAACATTTAATCCGTGAGAGTAATGATCTAACTCGACAGAACAGGAGAAGGATAAGCAGTAAGGTAATTAACCACTGTAAGAAGCAAGACCTGGGAATCATGAACTCCCGTCTTTTGTTGAAATTAATGCATCAATGAGTTGCTTCAAAGTATAGTCGCTGTGCACACACTGTTTTGGCATAATTATATAGTCCGTAACACCTTTATATTTTTTGCTTAATCCTTGAAGAGTTACAGAACTGCAGAATCTCATGGCTTTACTCTCAGATAAATTCAATCCTAACAAAATTGTATCTTTATAGAAAGAAGCCGCTGTTTGAATGAAAGGAACAGTGCACTCCAACCTCATACACAAGATTTTAAATTGTGGACCGCAAATCCAAACGTGACTGCAATATTATGGTAATAGTCAGATCTCTTATTATAATTTGTTATAATTACATTCACATTATTTTTAATTATGTCCCTGTCAAACTGCAATTGGTGTAAGAATTCATAATCATAATATAACCTGTAGTTAAAATTGAAAGGACATAATGATAAGTAGAGCCTTGCTACTCCAATGCTACTTTCTTTTCTATTATGTCAATTTATCTCATCAGATTCCGTGAACAGCTTTTATTAATTATATGGACGCTTCAGTAAGGTTCAACATCATACCAATCATACATTTTAGAGAACCGATACTGATTAAATATCCCGGTCCACTGTTATATGAAGACACAAATATGTGGTCCACTTAATTTAATACAAAGTTGGTGCAGGTTGGGTAAAAAGCTATCCTTCAAGCCCTGTACCTTATAAATCGACCTTTCAACCTGTAACTTCATATTTGTTTATTGTTTATGCATCTCAAAGAAGACACTTTGGAAACAGCACATAAACCGATCAGCACATAAAACGATCCTATCCTCGTGTTCCAGATGATTACAGAAAAATGATAACCATTATCACCTTTGTCTTTTCACTTTCCCAAAAATCTACTTCTTCTAACTTGCTTTTTCATGGGTGTGAATGTTTCTGCCACGTGAAAGCGAGAAATTGTAAAATTATAAGAGAATCGTACTTAATTAATAAAAGAAACCTCATGTATAGATAATGCTAATCCAAAGAGTTACAAATGATAAAATGCTGAATTCGCCAGTTTGGACTTGAGCTTTACAATTACTGCAATACGTAGGTAAAAAGTACATGAATTTCAGTAGATAAGTAAAGGTTTGTCCTTCTTTCTAACATTAGTTGAAAGAGACCTAACAAAGATATCGTAAGCAATCCTTAACTAATGAGGCTACTTCAAATGTCCGCATTTGAAATGTCAATGAAAGGCTGAAAGCCACCCATTTGCATTGACAATGCACAATAATTGATTAATTCAAGTACTTTTTGGTTCTGCCTGAGCTTGATGAGGCTGGACGTTGCTGTTTGGATCCATGATTCTGTGTGACTTTGGCTATTGAATACCCGCAAAACAACAGAAGGCACGCCGGGAGTTGATAGCTGGCAGGTCCCTCCGACGCTCAAGTTAGTCTTTTTGAGAGGGTTTTTGGTAGCTAAGAGTAGAGAAAATCAGGGTTCTAATGTCGTACCTGTATTATGGCAAAGTAGTACCTTATATAAGGATTAGCTGCTAGGTTTAGGTCT
>JAOTBA010000190.1:1235-11555 GCA_025629845.1 Erythroxylum squamatum
ACACTCTTAATTTCTATGCAACATAATCATCAATATTTAATCCAATTATCAAGCTAAACATGCATTTATACTACTTCATCAACTTCATCAAGTCCTACATAACCTAATCTTACCCACCAAGTCAACCACTCATTATCATCAAATTAAAGTATCAATAATCATAATAAATGCTTCAAAATTCCCATTAAATGCTTCAACCAACCATAATTCATAAAAGACATAATTGAAAACCTAATTGAAACACTTACCTAATGAGCTTCCAATCTTTAATTCCTTAAGACTACACCAACTTTTCTCTTTCTCTACTATCTTCTAACACCATACATATATGTCATCACCATGGAAAGAACATAACTTGGTTGCATGAAGGAGCTTAAGGTTTGGAGGAAGGTTACTTAAGGAAGTAAGAAGAAAAACGATGGAGAGGCATAAAGATGAAAGTATGTTTCGGTGGAAATGGAGTTTTAAGCAACATCATATACCCTTTCCCTCTTTTCTAAGGCATCACCGAGCATAGCAATAAGTAGTCATTAAATACAAGGCTAGGTGGCATAAGAAGATTAGGCCAACATGGAAGAAAAGTCAAAGGTAACTTCCTAAACTTTTAATCAATTCATCCTACTTATCACTTCAATTTTCGGTTGCCCTTAAGAAACAAGTAAAAAAAATCAACTTTTCATGCTTTAACCAATGCAAAACCGTGGGAGGGAGAGAAGGAAACAATCAATGAAGGCTAGGTGTCACAATTTCACTAGTCCAAGTGTTAAAGAAAAATCAAATTATAATAAACAATGAAACCTGATCAAAATTAACCCAATCAACTCCAATGACCCTAATTTCAATCCCAAAATAATATACCCAATAATACAGTGCCATTGGGTAGAAATTTTCGCTACCGACAAGCAACCGATTCGCCACTTGGCGATTTTTCGGTTCGGGACTTTTCCCCGAATTATTTTTTTGAAAATTACCGAAATTGCCCAAAATTGTAAAACACATAATAGTTCACTCCAAATAATTTTTCAAACACGAAAACCACGTTTTTCATAACAAAAACACCTTTAGGCCATATACCGGCGATTTTGCCGGTCCGGTAATTTTCTCCGGAAAATTCCAGAAAAATTCCTAAAAATCCCTTAAAATAGAAAACAATTTATGGCACACTCAGAATAATTTTTCAAACCCATTAACCACGTTAATCCCAATAAAATTGTCTTAGGAACACAAACCGGGAATGTCATGTATGCATGTCCAGTAAGTTCATGTGCACAATTGTGACTGTGAACCAATCCTATTATGCTTGAACAGTACCAATTAATCCCTACCAATCCCATCCTATGCCAAATTTCCTATTTTACCCTTCCAGTAGGGGGTGGGATGTTACACAGCCAAACTGATGAGAAGAATAAGAGTCTTTAATTACTCATTTACTTTTCTTTTATGCATTGATCTATTTTCCCTTAAGAGACCTTTTATTTGTAGCCTTTATGATAGTAGTTATGAAGGTTTTATTTCCTTATTATGATATTTAATGGTAGTATTATGGGCTGATGAGAAACCAAATTTGTGGTAGTTTACTTTGATAAAATTTTGATATATAGCACTAGTTTACATGAGCATTGCATTCATTTGAGACTTGTCTTTGAGGTTTTGGACCCTGAATCATTGTATGCTAATGTGGAGAAGTGTCCTTTTTGTGATAGCACCTTTAGTTTTTTGGGGTATGTTGTGTCTAAAGATGGGATTAGTACGGATTCGGCCAAATTCAATGCAATTGTAGAATGGTCAATTCCTAGAAATCTGTTTCAAGTTAGGAGTTTTTATGGGTGTTGTTCCTTTTATAGGCAGTTCATTAAGGGTTTTAGTACAATTACAAGTCCTATAACAGATTGCATGAAAAAAGGTTTGTTTAAGTGGACTCCTCAAGTCATAATTGCCTTTAACACTTTGAAAAATGCCATGACCAAAGCTCCTGATTTAGCCTTACCTAATTTTAGTTTGCCTTTTGAATTAGAGTGTGATGCTAGTGGGGTAGGAATATGGGCTGTTTTGAGTCAAGAGGGTAAACCAATCGCATTCTTTAGTGAAAAGTTGAATGACACTAGGAAGACATATTCTGCTTATGATCTTAAGTTCTATGCTTTGGTCCGTGCACTTAAACTTTGGAGTGCATATTTATTGGCAAATTCTTTCATTTTATATACTGACCATCAGGCTTTAAAATACATCCAAAGTCAGTCCAATTTGAGTAGAAGACATGCATCATGGGTTGAATATTTGCAATCTTTTGATTTCGTAGTGAAGTATAGGTATGGTCCAAGTAATGTTGTGGCTGATGCAGTGTCTAGGAGATATGATGTTCTTAGTACTATGCATGCTCATGTAATAGGTTTTGAGGACATTAAGAATTTGTATGAGGGAGATAGTGAATTCTGTGAGATTTGGGAGAGAGTTAGGAAAGATGGTGCTTTTAGGGATTTTTTCATTCATGATGGTTATCTTTTCAAACTTAATGTTGTTTGTGTTCCTCAATGTTCTTTAAGAGAAGTTATCTTAAAAGAAGTCTATGGTGGAGGCCTAGCTGGTCACTTTGGAAGAGACAAGACTTATGAATTGGCTAATAGAAATTTCTATTAGCCCAAGATGTGGAAAAATGGTACTAAGCTTATAGAGGGTTGCAACACTTGCAAACAATCCAAGATGACAATTAGAGCTCATAGACCATACATGCCATTGTCGGTTCAAAATTCTCCTTGGGAAGATGTAAGTATTGACTTCATTGTTGGCTTGCCAAGAACTAGGAGAAATCATGATTCTATAATGGTTGTTGTGCACAGATTCTCAAAGATGGCTCATTTTATTGCCAGTAACAAGACTAATGATGCATCTCATGTGGTGAATTTGTACTTTGAAAATGTTGTAAAACTCTATGGAATTCCTAGGAGTATTGTTAGTGATGGGGATGTAAAATTTTTGAGCCATTTTTGGAGACATTTATGGGCTAGATTAGGAACTACTTTGAAGTTTAGCACGACCTTCCATTCTCAAATGGACGGTCAAACAAAAGTGGTCAACCAGAGTCTAGGCAACATTTTGAGAAGCTTATTGAAGGGGAAAGTGAAGAATATAATAGTTCAAAGAGTAAGAGTACAAATTTTACTCCTTTTGAATTAGTTTATGAAGCTAACCCACTTGTTCCTTTTTATTTGAGTCCGACCCATTCTAGCATCCCATCCAACATGAAGGCAGAAAATTTCAAGAAATTGTCAAACTCCATGCCAAAGCCAAAGCCCACATTGAAAAGAAGAACGAGGCTTACAAGAAGCAGCAAAAATGAAGGCCATTGTGGAATTTAAAGAGGGTGATCTTGTTTGGGTACACTTAAGGAAGGAAAGGTTTCCTAGCAAAAGGAAGAACAAGTTCATGCTAAGAGCGGAGGGTCCATTTAAAATTCTAAAAAAGTGAATCAAAATGCATACAAGGTAGAATTGCCAAACACTTACAACATTTCAAATACTTTCAATGTTTGTGATTTAACCAAGTATGTGGAAGACACAATGCAATCCAACCAAGCCCAAGTCCAAGACCAAAAAGAAGCCTTTGAAGGAGAGGAGAATGATGGAGGTCCATCAAGCCAAGCATTAGAAGATTTTACTAATATGGGCTTCAATCCAACAAGTAGTGATGAAGAAGGCATGGTCAAAGAAGAAGAACTTGAAGAAGAGCCCAATCTTATTTTGAAGCTGCAAATCTTGTTAAAGCCCTTTGGAGTTTGCCAAGCCTCGATTTATGAAGCCCAAAACCAACCATTTGAAGGAGTTATTTCAGACAACAAAGGAAGTCTCTGCTGTACACTTTGACATGGTTTTGCAGCCCAAAAGGCATCTTAGGCTCGGCTAAAGTGATGAGAAGAATAAGAGCCTTTAATTGCTCATTTACTTTCCTTCTATGCATTGATATATTTTCCTTTAAGAGACCTTTTATTTGCAGCCTTTATGATAGTAATTATAAAGGTTTTATTTCCTTATTTATGATATTTAATGGTAGTATTATGGGCTAATGAGAAACCAAATTTATGGTTATCCATCAAGACCCTTAGTTTGCCTTACATTTCCTTATATATGCATTTGTAATCTCTTTAAGAGGGACGATTATGCATCAAAAATTAAGAGAGAATTTGCTTTTGCAATTTATTATCTTTCCTTGGCTTTTTTTAGTTTCCAAAAACTAATAGGGTTTTGTTTGTTTCCAAAAACACTAATCCTTTTCATTCATTTTCTTATTCAATTCCGTTGCCACACCTTTCTAGACATAGCCAACAAAATCAACCATAACTTCTAAACCATTGATCCAATTGAAAAACTTCTTTCATCAATGTTGTAGTTCACTTCTTGAAGTTCAATGTGGCCTCAAGAACCACCTAAAAATGCCCAACTGTTTGCCCATAAATGCACTTTGAAATCATGTAACTATTGAGCCCGCAGTTTCAACACTTTCCTAATCCAGAACCTATCTATCAAGAAAATTCATAACTTTTTTCTAGACATCAAATTGCCACTATTCCTTCCCCAAATTGTATCCCACATCCTATTAGACAATTTTTGTTTAAGAATAACCTCTAAATTCCAAGCCATTTGTCCAGAATTCGCCTTACAATCTCCCTGTTTGTTTGTACTTGGGAAATTTCAATTTTTACAAAACTTCAACCATCATACCTAAACACCATAACCATCACTTCCAACCACCTTAGACCACCACACTCTATCACTTGTCATTTGATAATTTTCCTAGTCCAAATATACATTTAAATTCAATTTACTAACTATAGTCCATCAATACCAAAATTCAAGTCATATGCCTTTCACATTCAAATCACAGCACAATTTTTAAATCCTATCTCACATGTACCTTCATGAACATTTATCATTTCAACTAGAGTATATTTTGGGATTTTACACTGTAACTCTAGATAATCATGTATGTCCGCAACTCAAGTGACGTTGGAAGAGATACGATCACCAATACGGTCGTGTATGTAATCATGTTTGTTGTAAAAAGCCTAATTTGGGATATAAAAAAGTAGAAGACATAGGTTTGTTTATTGGGAGGCATAAAAAACACCAATAAGGGATAAGAAAACAACGTAAGAGTAAGTAATTTCTGATTCTCATCCTTGCTTGAATGATTTTGGGATTAAGTTGTGAGTTTGTTGAGTTGCACATCAATTTTACTTTCAATATTGAATCTTTGTTAGAAAACTTCTTGTTGTGAAGTGAGAGATTAAATCTTGTAAATCCTTATTTGTGATTATTGGATTTACTTGTTAGTTTGACCCATGATTTTTCCCTCTACTCTAGTAGGTCTATGTAAATCTTTGTGTTCACTTGTTTATTAACTTTTGTTATTCTCATACTGATATTATCTAATTAAACTTGATTATAGTATTTTTGTTGTAGCTATTAAGTTTACCTCTTACTGAGTTACATTTTGGTTGTGTTTTTCTCTTGTCACCTAACAAGTAGTATCAAAGTCATCATAATGGAAGGTGGAAATAGTTATATGGTCAAATTGACATCATCAAACTACTCTATTTGGAGGCCCGTGATGGAGGACCTTCTATATTGTAAGGATCTATTTGATCATATTGATCCGAATAAAGGTGTGAAGGATGATCTTCCTTCAAAACCTGAAAAAAAATGCCAGATAGAGAATGGGAGAAGTTGAAGCAAAAAAACTCCAGGAAATATTTGACAATGGATTGACATTAGCATATTCAACCATGTGTCTGAAGAGGCAGATCCTTTTGAGTTGTGGAAAAAGCGAGAAGGACTCTACTAGAGGAAGACTACTCATAATAAGGCTTCTTTGATTAAGACGTGTAAACTTGAAGTTGAAAATTTGGAAATTTGTGTCAAAGTATCTAAGTGATTTTCAGGATATAAACAATAAGCTTACAATAATGAAGATCATTCCTAATGACAAGCTTCGAGCCTTGTTCTTGTTAAGTTTGTTTCCAGATAGCTGGGAGACACTGATGATGATTATTAGCAATTCAGTTCCCAAAGGTGTAGTCCCCTTGGATGTAATCAAAGAGAGGATGTTAAATGAAGAAATTAGAGAAAAATATGGGAGTTGACAATATACAGGCTTTCTTGGTGAAAAATAGGGGAAGTGGCAAGAGTAGGAGTCCCAAAGACATGACAAGTCTAAGAACCGATTAAAGTCTAAAGATGACAAAGACGTGAAGACATGTCAATATTACGATAAGTCATGACATATAAAGAGATTCTACTATAAATGGAAGAGGGGTCAGAAAAAGCAAGATCATCACAGTGATGATGATGATAAGAGTACAACTGCAATTGCTTCAAGCACGGATGAAGAGGTATCCTTAGTTTGTATGACAATTGATTGCTTTCATATCAGTGATCTGGGTTCTGAGTGGCTGATTGACATAGGAGCATCGTATCATTGTGTTTCAAAAGTGGAGTACTTCTTAAATTATAATAGCAGAGATTTTGGGACCGTAAAGATGGGTAATCAAAGTTCTGCTGAAATTTTATGTATGGGTGATACCCGAGTTTAAATAAATATCAAATATTTGCTGACCTTGAGAGATGTACGACAAATTCATGATTTAAGGTTGAATTTATTATAGGCACTTGTTAGATCGAGAAAGATTCAAGCATACTTTCAGGGATAGAAAGTGGAAGCTATCAAAGGGAGCAACGACTGTTGCTTAAGAAGAATTGTGTTACACATCGTACAAGACACACTTCAAGGTGTGTGGTGGTGGAGAAGCATACACACTTGAAGAGGAAACTTCTCTAAATTTATGGAATTGATGTTTGGGGCAAATGAGCGAAAAGGGAATAAAGTTGCTGGCTCATAAATCCCTTATCCTAGTTAAAAACTCTTTTCCCCTTAATCCTTGTGATCATTGTTTGGCAGGAAGGTAGCATAGTGTCTCTTCCAAGAAACGATGTATAAGGAAGACGAAGATATTAGGGTTGGTGCATTCAGATGTCTGTAACCCTATTGAGGAGGAGTCACTAGGAGGTAACAAATATTTGGTTACATTCATAGATGATGCTTCGAGGAAGACGTAGGTATATACAAGAGCCAAGAGTCAAGTATTTGAAACTTTTAAAAAGCTTTATAGTATGGTAGAAAGGGAAGTTGAGAGGAAGCTGAAGTGCCTACAAATAAAAAGTAAAGGGGAGTATACTTCCAAAGTGCTTGAAGATATTGGACATCACATGATATTAGACAAGAGAAAACTGAACTAGGGACTTCACAGCATAATGGGGTTGTTAAGATGATGAACAAAACTATTGTGAAGAAGGTTAATTGCATGCTCATAATGTCCAAATTGCCTAAGACATTTTGGGGAGAAGCAATCTGAACTTCAGTCTATTTTATCTATCAAACTCCCTTAGTTCTTTTGAATTTTGATATTTTTGAGAGAGCATGGACTGGTAAAAATCCTACATATCATCATCTAAGAGTGTTTCGTTATAAGCTATTTAGACACGTAGCCAAGGATCAGAGACAGAAGCTTAACTCAAGGCAATACCTTGCATCTTTGTAAGATATGGTGAACAATTTGGCTTCAGAATCTATTATCTAGAGAAGCAAAAGGTGGTCAGGGAAAGAGATATGACATACTAGGAGCTCGAAAGAGGTGTTGATCTTTTGAAAGAAGATAAATTAAATCATAGTAGCTCATCCTATGATATAATTAATTCTTCTTCCAATGCTTAGCAGTCTGCAGGTGAAGAAGATAAAGTGTGTGAACAAACACGCAGTAATGTTGATCAAATAGTGTATGATAATGATGAGCTACATAAACCACATTCAAACAATGTTGAAGATGAAACTATTAAAGATAACGAGGGGGAACAATCGGATCCAATAGCTGATAAAACACAACTTTGAAAGTTGACAAGGGAGACAAGACTTTCTATTAGATGTCCGAGTGTAGAATATCTGGTTATTGTTGAGGGGGAGCCTGAGAATATGTAATAAGTTACATCTTGTGTTGACAAGGATCTTTGTCTCACAGCTATAAAGGAAAATAAGTGGTTGTTGAAGATGAAACATAGTGATAAATACAAGGCAATCCTGGTAGTAGAAGGGTTATATCAAAAGAAGGGTATAGATTTTGATGAGATCTTCTTACTAATGGTCAAGATGACTTCAATTCAAACAATTTTAGGTTTGACTGCTTATTTAGAACTTGAACTTGAACATCTTGATGTTAAAACAACCTTCTTGCATGGATATTTGGAAGAGGAGATATACATGAGGCAACAGAAGGTTTCAAAGCTAAAGGAAAGGAGAATCTGGTCTACAAGTTGAAAAAAAGTTTATATGGGTTAAACAAGCTCCAAGGCAGTGGTATCGAAAGTTCGACTCTTTTATAACAGATTATGGTTACAAGCGAACTTATGTCGATTCTTGTGTGTATTTCAAGAAGGTCATAGGTGAGAACTTTATCATTCTTCTTCTATATGTTGATGATATGTTGATTGTGGGTATGGTAGAATCCAAAAGTTGAAGGTGAACTTGTCTAAATCTTTTGATATGAAAGAATTGGGATCTGTGAAGCCAAATTTAGGCATGGCAATAACCTGTGGTTGTCACAAGAAAAATATATTAAACGGTTGTCAGAAAGGCTCAATATGAAGCATGTCAAGCCAGTTAGCATGCCACTAGCGCCTCACTTGAAGCTGAGTAAGCATGCATATCCCTTAACAGAAAAGAAGAATGATAGTATGTCTTTTGTTTCATACTCATTTGTAGTAGGGTCCTTTATATATGTTATGGTGTGTTCAAGACAAGATATTGCATAAGCTATTGGGTTAGTGGGTAGATTCTCGTCTAATCCAATAAGGTTCACTGGGAAGCAGTAAAATAGATTTTTAGATACTTAAGATGTACTTCAAAATGGAGTTTGTGTTTTAGTGATGGGTGTCAATTCTAGGTCATACAGATGCAGCTATGGCTGAAGATCTTGATAAAAGAAAATCCACTTTATGTTTTATGTTCAAGTTTGCAATGGGAGCTATTTCACGGCAATCAAATTTATAAAAGTGTGTACCTTTATTTACGACTGAAGTAGAATATGTAACTGCAGTGGAAGCTAGTAAGGAGATTCTTTGGTTGAAAAGATTCTTTCAAGAGTTGGATGGGAAGCGAGATGATTACATATTTTGTGATAGTCAAAGTGTTATTGACTTGAACAAAACACGATTTATCATTCCTGCACAAAGCATATAGATGTCATATATCATTTGTTGAGGTTGGTGATTGAAGAGCAACAATTGATGCTGAGGAAGATTCATATGAACTTGAATGGTGCTGATATATTGACTAAGGTGGTTCTCGGAAGCAAGCATAAGCTTTGTTGTAAGGTTGTCAGGATGTCTCTCAAGTAGTTATTGAAGTATAACAAGGCTTTCTCATAATTGGGTTGGAGGGGGAGATTGTTAACTGTCCAATTCTATTTTGAGATTTTCGGTGATTATAGATGCCTTTATGATTCATGAGGATGACTAACAACAAAGACAAGATGGATTAAACTCTTCTAGAGAGTGACACGACCGTGTAGGGTGTTGAACAGCTATGTGGATCTACTGTGTAAGTCTCTAAAACCGTGTGAAGGAACGTGTGAAGACTGATAACATACATTATCGTGTATACACCCATGTGCAGGACATACACTGTCGTATGTGATGACTATGTAACTATCTATAATCATGTATGTCCGCGGCTCAAGTGACACTGGGCGAGAGATTACAGGGGCGGATCTAGAAATTTTTTTGAGTGGGGGTAAAAAAAAAATTTTAATAGGGGCAAAATTTTATTTTTAACGGGGGCAAAATTTTAATGGGAGCAAATTTTTTTTTTATAGGAGCAAAACTTAAAATAATATCTTTTTATATGAAATTTGTTGGAGCCAGTGGGGGCAACTTTGCCCCCATTGTAGCTCCGTCCCTACGAGAGAAGGTCACCTACAGAGTTTGTATGTACTCTGTAGGTACAAACTCTGTAGGTGACAGTGTATGTTGCAAAAAACTTAATTCGGGATATAAAAGAAGAGAGTACATAGGCTTGTTCATTAGGAGGTGCAAAAAAAATACCAAAAAGGGAAAAGAAAATATATTGACAAGTAATTTATAATTCTCATCCTTGTTTGATTGATTTTGTGATTGAACTGTGAGTTTGTTAATTTACATATTGGTTGGGTCGGTCGTAATGGGTCTGGGCCCAGTCACAACGACCCGTGGGCCGACCGGTCCACTCATCAAAGATGCC
>JAOTBA010000193.1:0-13627 GCA_025629845.1 Erythroxylum squamatum
CTCTAATTTAATCCAAATCAAGAATCATCTCATTTGGATAACTAGAGATCAAATTATGGCTAAAACACCAGAGCATGCTCAATGAACTTGCATTTTCCAGCTTTTTAACTTTCAATATTTCACATTCAACCCATCTTGTATCTAAACCATATTTTCTTTTCATTTCGAATTTAATAATTCTCCTTTCTTTACACACGAATAACAGTTCTAGCTTCCATAAAAGGTTCGGGGCCCAACATGCCCCAGTCTATTATGCCAGGTATTAATAGAAACAGTAGCACTAAATACAAAATTTTGGTTTCGGTAGAAATCTAGGGAGGTTCCTCTCAAGGTTCCTGAAGGTATTAGGTTATCCTTTGTTAGCTCATACAGCCCACTTCTAGCCTTGATAACCGCTATAACATTGTTAGTTTGTAGGTCTTCCAAAAACAAGTCATTAGATATGAAAATAGCTACAAATTTTCTCGAGATCATAATAATGAAAGGAATTTTCTGAAAAATTAACAAAGGATAAAGGAGAAAGATTTCATTTGTACTATAACTAGAGTGTTAAACTGAAAACTTAGTTGTGAAGATATTTTTAATATCAAAACTGCTTCTTGCATGCAAAGAACAAGATTGCAAGAACATTAAATGTTCATACAATGTTCGTGGAAAAATAATGTTCTTATTGGCGTGATAGAAATGATTACTGCAATTAGTACTTACTCTAGCGGAAGTGAGTCCTCAAAGGATATACAGTCTTCATCATGTTAGTATTTACTCCTGCAGTATCCAATCACATTTGCCCTTTTATTTAATGAAACTATCTGTTGATTTAATGAAAGTATATCTAAGATAAATATTTCATTAAACGAAGTGTGATAGTAGTTAAGATATAAATGAAGTCTAATAGTATATCTGAGAAAGATGTTTTGTGGGGTTGTAGCTGATTTTTTTATTTATTGCATTTAACTACATTTGTTGAATCACAACTGCCCATTGTCTGTTTTTCACCTATAAAAAGCTAATACAATCTTACATTACCTGATGTGACTCTTATTCTTTACCGATCCCTGGTGGGTTCACTTGGATTTTGCTTTCTGGTGAGTTGTTCGCTATTTTCTTTAATGCCAATGCTGTCTTTCTTTGTTTTCATTTGTAAGTTTTGTTCTTTCTATGTTTTGTCATGTCTCATTTGATTGAAAGGAGGATTGTTTCTACTTTTTGATTGAATCTTGTGTTTTTGGGTTCTTGTTGGGTTTCAGTGGGTACTTGTCTCTTTATCATCTCTTGGGTTGTACTGAGTGTTAAGTTACGTTTGGTTGGGTCAAGCAAGTGGATTATGGAGATGGTGGTTTAGGAGGCTTCTCCACTTTGGTAATAATTTTGACCCATGACGACTTTGAATCATAAAACCCTTTAAAACTTCTAGATGCCATTCTCCAAGTGATTGACTTAAAGGTACCAAGTATAACGCAATTGTGTTTATGTTATTTTGAATAGGTTAGGAGGTTTATTTGCTTTGCTGAACACCTAAGCTTAGAGTAAAATAATTACTAGGTCATGTGAAGATTACTAGAATTGATTGAAGTCATTATTTTTATGTTTGTGTTTGTCAAGTTATTCAATAATTTAGACAATAACAGAGGCTGAATTGCTGTTAAATTAGAAGCATTAACACTAACATTTTTCTTTTAGCAGAGCATCAGCTTTAAAGTTTGGTGGCCCAAGATATACAGTTGAGATCATTTTTGGTTCTTAATTGGTGTGAAGACCATGGGGTGGAGTGGTAAGGATTAGAACTTAGGATTTGTATTTATTGATATTGAAATGTCTGTTACCAATATAAAGAGTATTGTATCGCATAAAACAACATTATTGTATCGCATGAGAATTTCAAATTACAATGGTTTCAATTTATTATAGATTTATTCTATCACTAGAATAGTGCTGTCATTTATTATTTGGCTTATACAGGAGCATATTCCTATTTATTCCTCTTTTACAGGATCATATTCCTATTTAGTTATTTCTGTGATGTTTTCCAACTTTTGTTAGCTTTCATTTTTCAGTAACTCCATGTTTTCCCAGTTACTAATTATTTTCCTATTACCAATAAGAGCTCTGCTACCACTAGTACAAATTAGGATGCGATATCGTATTACATCTAATTTTCGTTATTTTTTAATTTTATTTAAGAGATTTTCTTTAAACACGATAGATCACAGTCTCCTTACTTCTACCCTTAATTTGTTGAAACTTGCTTATCATCCTCTCTCTCTTTCTTTACACGATAGTTAAACATAAACATTATTTCTTCATATTCAATGTAGTTTTTATTTTGTCTTAATTTAGACATATAACTAACTATTTTTATTTGTATAGATTAAGTTTAGTATGATAAATGTTGATATTCATATATTAATATATAAATCAAGATATACATAAAAAAGGGAAAGGAAAGAGAGTTGGACAATCACCGTATAATTTGAAAGTAAAAAAGTATTACTTGTCTTGGATAATTAAAATTTCTTGTTGATTATTTAATTATTTAATAGTTTTTTGTTACCAAAAGAAGTATAATTATCTTAAATTATTATATATAAACAAATAGTAAATAATAAAAATGTTTTTATATATAATATTTTTATATATATATTACAATTTTATATAATTTTTGAATAATATTCACAAGTTAATTCTATTACTCATTTTAAATTAAGAAATCAAATAGTTT
This sequence comes from Erythroxylum squamatum, assembly GCA_025629845.1. NCBI lineage: Eukaryota > Viridiplantae > Streptophyta > Magnoliopsida > Malpighiales > Erythroxylaceae > Erythroxylum > Erythroxylum squamatum. Next base: position 2,720 of record JAOTBA010000193.1, read on the forward strand.
TAAATTAAGTAATAAAAAATATTACGATGATAAAATAGTATTTATATATTTATTTTGTTGAAATAGTCTAATTCAAATTAGTAAAACTAATTAAGTAGTGAAGTTAATTGCAAATTGATTAACTAGCATATATCATCTTATTATTATTATTATTATTATTATTATTATTATTATTATTATTATTATTATTATTAAATGTTCTATGTTTTTTATTAAAGTTATAAACTAATTTTTGTAGAATTAAATATCTAAAATTTAAATTCCTATAAGAATATTCAATGAAATACTAAGATTTATAATATTTATATCCTTATAATTTTTTTAAAATCATGTCCTTATAAGTCATTTTACACATAAACGACTAATATTAAACAACTAATTTTACCAAAGATCTCTAACAAATAGCTAATAGAATCCGCTGGTCAAATCAGATGATAGAATCAGCTATCAGATGTTAGCTGATAGCTGATAGCTGATTATGTCAGCTGATTTGACCAGTGGATTACATTAGCTGTTTGTTATTTGATGTTTGGTAAAATTAGCTATTTAGTATTAGATGATTATGTGTAAAATGATTTATGAGGATGTGACTTTAAAAAAAATTATAAGGGTATGAACATTATATATCTTAGTATTTCGTTGAATATTCTTATAGGACTTTAGATTTTAGATATTTAATTCTACAAAAATTAAGTTTATAACTCTAATAAAAAACATAGAACATAATATAATAATAATAATAATAATAATATTATTATTATTATTATTATTATTATTATTATTAACGACGACAACGACGAGGACGATGACAAAAACAACAATAATACTAATAATAATAATAATAATTCAGCAGACTCAATCTGGAACTGGGAAAACAGCAACAACTTTTTGCTCTAGCATCCTCCAGCAACTTGATTATAGTCTAGTCCAATGTCATGCACTAGTTTTGGCCCCCGCTAGGGAGCTTGCACAACAGATTGAGAAGGTTATGCGAGCACTTGGTGATTATCTTGGCGTGAAAGCTCACGCTAGTGTGGGTGGAACTAGTGTTCGCGAGGACTAGCGAATCCTTCAAGCTGGTGGTCATGTTGTTGGCACTCCTGGTCGTGTAACGAGGTTTGACAAAACTTAAGGACATTATAAGAAAAGTTAATTAGGCCTAAATGCCACTTACAAGCAGCTTCTATAAAATTAGCTGGTTGGGTTGAATCAGCTAACTCAACCAACTAATAACTAAATAAATTAATAACTTCTTCATAAAATTAATGAGCTAATTTTAGTCGATCAGCTAAAAAACCTGATTAATCAACAACTAAACAGGGCTAAAATAACCAAAACCCTTATCGATAGTATTTATGCCTCCAAACCTTGATCGAGTAATTTTTAGCAATTCAGAACCTTCAAATTTTCAATTATTGTGGAATTATAGGCTGCCTTATAATAGCCCTGTCAATTTCTAATAAATCTTTTTTCAACTTAAAAATAGAAATTAAATATTAAATAGAATAGATAGACAATACATTATAGTATATAACTAGAATATAATTGCAATATATAATTTAATAAATTTTATTAAATTTATTGGGATTAAATACAACAAAAAATTAATTAATTATAATTAAATTACGAAGCAATTAAATTAGCTGCATAACAATTTAATTATAAAAGCAATAAAAAGGGATCAAAAGGGAGTTTATGTATATTTTTTTATATTCATAATGGTTATGTGACATAATCTTCCAGGTGAATTAGGGACGAAAAGCTGAGATAGGGAGTCGAACAAAAGCGTCTCTTTCAGCCGCTTAGCCAAGTCTAGTCCTCACTTTTTCAAGGAAGAAGGAACGGCTAAGATCTCTCATCAGATACTGACTTTTTGCATTTGAAAATCTTTGAGGTAGACGGGCTGGTTGGTAGAGAGTAATGCTTAATCATAATTTATAATATGAATAATGCATTAATTGGCAGTAAAACAATGCAGGAATCCTTTGAATCCTGTATCAATAGGTATCATACCTTCTAGAACATGGATTTCTTTCAGGCTTTTCAACTATTTAATACAACCGCAGAGAACAGTTTTTGCTTAAACGCTCGGATATGAAACTTTAAATACTCATAAGTTGTAATCATATGGGTCGGGCCAATAAAATCACCTTTTTTCACCATATTAAATTCTTGTTTTGCTTCTTTACAACTCCCCACGCTTTGATTCCGGGACCAGAACTGATTCCGGGACCAGAACTGCATGCTTCACTCAGATAAGCATATCATTAGGCCAACAAGCCATGGAACTATCAAGACTTATCTAATATTTGCACACCTATAGATGAGGCATGAATGCGAATTCATGAGGTAAAATGGGGGGATTTTCGCCAGGAAGAAATTGGGATTGATCAGTCATTCAAACCGACCAACATTATAGTACCATGCAATATAATTCCATGGGTTTGTAAAATAATACCTTTCATTTAACTCCACAATGCTGGAAGCCTACCTAAGTTCTTTGTGATCTGTATTCTCGAGCATTCACCTCAGAATGATTAGGCGAATGATAGTCATGCAATTGAAACAAAAACATGTGAACCAAACATTTACATCAATCTCAGGCATTCAACAAAAGTTTGATATACTGCACTCAGCACAAACACGATAGATGTAACAAACTGGCAGCAACATGATTCAAGTAAAGCACATGGCCAATGCTGCCTCCAGTTTAAGGCACTAGAATATGTATCAAATTCATTCGGCTTCATTACCTAGTGAGGTAATACACAATCAAGAATAGGACCAGGAAAAAAGCCACAAGGGTAAACATTCTCCTGCTCGATTTGGTTTCAAATACCTGAGGCAAAATAATATCAATGTAAGTCATCCACAACCATTGAATGTTAGCATTTGGCAACAACACCAAATGTGTACAACAAATAAAGAAATTGGATTGCTTACCATCTTAAATTTATCCATGGTTCCAGACAGGATTCCTCTTGAAGCATCCATATCATTGCCCTGATTGTTAGCAGTGACACTTATTATAAAACAGCCACAGTGACATCAACAGAGTAAGATCAGGGCAGCAGTATAAATACCATTCTGTCAAGCATGCGATTATGACCCTCCACCTCCTCATGTATGTCTCCAGACAGCTAAAGGAAGTATCAAGAATTGCAATCAGATTGGCATATTACTGCTTTAAAAAGCAGAGATCATGAAAAAATGCGGATTGGTATGTGCATTTCAGGTTCAATGTGCATATTATGTTGCCTTGCCAAGAGTCTATGAATTGCTGAGAAATCAGAAAAGAATGACTAGTTTGGGAGCATGATCAGAATCTCTTCTGACCAAGAACTAGCAAGATGTAATATTCACTTCTTTTCCTCTCATTCTACCTCAAGAATAGAGTACAAATCTCTTATCCAGTGCATCATCATACACATGACTCTGCAAGACAAGATAAAAGCTCACCCGTTTCAAAAGATTGACTCTATCTTGCAATCCATCAAGAGCTCTTTCATTATCTTGCTCATCAATTTCATGTGAGGAGTATGATGACGAAGCCCTGATGCCACCCTCCTCGATTCCATCAAAAAGTGCTACTCTGTTGTTGCGAATGTCCCTGTACACAAAATGTTTCCACTAATTACAATGGCTGAAACTGAAAGATTAAATACTAAGAAAGTCTGTTTGCAAACTACAATACAGCTTCCATACAGATAGGCAATAATTTAAGTGGGTGGTTAGATTAGCACTGAAGTTAATTAACAACTCGAAGAGAATTATACACACACACACACATATATATATATGTGCGCGTCACTGACAAGAGGTAATCTCCAAGTAATGCTATAAACAGAAATGAGAATTGTAGTCAATATCAATTGTCTCTGACTAAGACCAAATGTCATAGAAAAAAAAGCAGCTGTACTAAAACTAAATCTAACTATAAGCTGTCTGCTCTGCTCCAGCCAAAGTTCAAAAGGTACACAGAGCATAAATTTTCTGGAAGCAAAGTTTACTACTTCCTATTACACACGCTAGAGAAGAAGAGGTATTCATCTTGAAAATTCAATCCAACTTGCAAAGGATCATCCAATATAAGCTTTCAAAAGTTATCTTTTTAGATCTCCAAAAACAGAAAAGACAACCATGGAAACAATGAGGATAGATCTACAACAGGAATCATAGCAAGATCTTGTAAACTTTCTAACGATATGTAAAACATCAAATCTATATCAAAGATAACCACTTTGGTAAATCCAAAGATTGATGTGAGTCCTATGAAAACATTTAAGGAATGAAGTTTATGGAAATGGTAACTGAAATTGCAAGAAAAGTGACAGATAAATAACCACCAAGCTTGATATTTGAAATTATAGCAAGTGATGCGTGTGGAATAATCAAATCTTATTCTTTATACTCCTTAAACATTGAATTCATACTCTCCATAACAGCAGTCAAGAATTCCGATAGCACCTTTCCCCTCAATCAAAATAAGCCTAACAGTAGTATCTTGAAATCGATAATACGGTTAACTGAAACAAGCAAACGCTATAAAAAAAAATTTCTGCGGCAAAAGAAATTCCCAATTAATATAATAATGGAATTAACCTCCTCGGATTCATGGTTTAGAAGATCAGAGCACCTATATCCCAAATCAGTTTCTGCAAACAACACAAAAGGGAAATTAAGACGGAAAATCAGTAAGCGAAAAGTTTCCTTCAAACAAAAAAACTGGCAGGGTTAGGCTTAAAGGAAAATCACAGAAACGGACTATAAAGAGAGTGTTGAGATCTGATGGGGAGTGGTCGGTATTGCTAAACTCGACTGTTCCTTGCTACGTAATAATAAAACACAACTCAGCCCCAGGAACAGGAAGGAGTTCAAAGGCAAACAAATGAATCGGCCCATTGCCCATGGCCCGACCCGTTTTCCTATTTCATTTAATACGTCGTCGTTATCTTTGAGGGGAAAAAGAAATTCTAGTTTGCAGAAGAATCTGACTTCGAGTGAGTTTCTTGGTTGAGAGTCGGAGACAGAGTCGTGGAAGTTGTCGAATATGGAGCAGTTTCTGTGCGATAGGTTGCTGGACTCGACACAGCCCATATCGGAGCGATTCAGAGCCCTCTTCTCTCTCCGCAATCTCAAGGGTTCTGCCCCTCGTGACGCTCTTATTCTAGGTCTATTATTTACTCTAATTCTATGCATGCTTAGTTGTTTTTAATATTTTCCCTTGCTAATACGATTTAACTGCCTCAGCGGCAAGAGATTCTTCAAACTTGTTGGCCCACGAAGCCGCATTTGCATTGGGTCAAATGCAGGACGCTGAAGCTATACCTGCTTTGCAATCTCTACTCAACGATCTTTCACTACATCCCATTGTTCGCCATGAGGTTTATTTTGCTTCCTCTTTAGTTTTTTTTCCTTATTTATATAATATGCTGTTCTTTTTCTCTATTACATGGTGCAAGTTTTAATTTTAAGATGGTTTTTGGTGCTCTTACTACTACATTTAAAGGCTGCTGAAGCTCTAGGTGCAATTGGGTTGGAGAGCATCGTTCCCTCTTTACAGAATAGTTTAGTTGTTGACCCTGCACAGGAGGTTAGAGAAACCTGTGAACTAGCCCTCAGCAGAATTCATGAATTCAGTTCTGCAACTTGTGATGATGCTATGCAAAGGTCACCTTTTTTGTCTGTTGACCCTGCTGCCCCTGCTTCTTCATGTTCCTCTGTGGGTGAACTCAGGTTAATTTTTCAATCCGCAATTTACTAAATTAGGCAGGCACGATTTTCGCTAATTTGAATCACTTGTAATTATTTACCTGGACATGATTCTCTCAGTGTGCCTAATAATTATTCCATATCAATTACTAGATTGTTGACTGGTGTTAATCAATTTGTAGGGAAATTCTTCTTGATGAAGAGAGAGGCATGTATCAACGCTATGCTGCTCTTTTTGCCCTGAGAAATAATGGAGGAGATGAAGCTATCTCTGCCATTATTGATTCATTGGCTACAAGCAGTGCTTTGCTTAAGCATGAGGTTTGTTAGGCTTTCTTGGATCAGTCTGTTCTTATGTTAGTTACGGTACACTGCTTCACAAACTATTATTGATTCTTAGTAATTGGTGGATTTTGAGATCAATTTGAAATAACCCACAGCTCTAAATAACGCTGATGGAAGCTCATGTACCTTGTCAGATGTCAATGGTTGAAAAAATGTTGTATAATTTCACTTCTTGATGCTTGTGGACGTGTTTTTTTCCTGCTTTTACAGGTTGCATATGTTTTGGGTCAATTGCAAAACAAAGCTGCTTCAGATGCACTAAGTAGGATACTTAGGGATGCACAGGAGCATCCAATGGTTAGGCATGAGGCTGCTGAGGCTCTTGGTTCCATTGCAGGTATGTTATAATTCTCCAATCTACCATCGATGATCTCTTTTCTTATGAGTTATAATCAATTAGAATTTGTGACAACAAGTTTCTTGTGGAAGGTGGGGATTTTTTTTTTCTCTAGTCATGTTTGAAATAGTTGTTTTTGTTGGATATGCTATCAATTCTTATTTTGGTATGATTTGATTTAAACCATTAAAAAAATCATATAAATTGAGATGGTGACAGTGAACGAGATAAACGTTAACAATGTGATTCTATTATATGTCAAACATCATTGTAGATGACTTGAAATGTACATGTCTCACATTCAGAGTTGTCTCACAATTGTTAAAAGAAATTAAAATATAGGGTAAAACACATGAGACTTTCATATGGTTTAAATAACTTTAAAAGAATTCTCTAATCTTTAAAATTTTCAAACAATTGCTTTTAATTTCTAATTTTTCAGAAAACTCATTTCTTATACTTCTATTAAAAAAATAACAGCAGAATACATGGGTTATGAACATAATATGTGGGTCAATTAAATGCTACTGATATGACGATCCAATCGAACTCTTAAATCCTATTTGAACTAATTAAACTCAATCCAAATCAATAATTTACTGTAATTAACTTACATTATTGGTTTAAGTTCAATTTAATTGATTCCGGTTAAACTTAAGTGTGGAGTTGAGTTGATATATCAACAATATTTGATTGGTCTGTGTTATGTTCATGTTATGTGTGTTTCATTGTTATTTTTAAACGGAAGTCTAAAAGGAATTTTTTTTGGAAAATTAAAATTTATAAGGATTTTTTTCGATAATTTTAAAGATTAAGGGCTTTTTTAAGTTACTTAAATCACATGAGAGTCTTGTGTCTTTTTCCTAAAAGATGTCATTTTCAAGAAGCCAATGTATCCTAACATTCTGTCTAGAAGATTTACAACTTGAAAGTCACTTGACTTTTTCTTGTAATTGGAAATTGTGCTAATAACTAGTGATTCGTTTAAAATTCTGTATGGAATTTCAAATCCCACTTGGCCGTCGATGAGATTTCTTTGATTGTCAAATTCTGAAGAAGTTATTGGCTTAATGAGAAAACACAATCGCTCATGTATAGGTTAACATGGATTACAAGCCATTTATCCATGTCTTTATGGCTTGATATGAAGAAGTTATCTTAATTTTCTGTTGCTTTTATACACTTCTGCCCCACACTCTGCCATACCAAAAAAGATTTGACCAGTTATAACTGTTATGAACCAATTTTTATTTAATGTTGTTGCCTTCACGAATTCTGGATAATTTTTATTTCCAAGTTAAACCGTAACCATTGTAAGTGGCATTTGAAACTCAACCCTGTTCAGCTGGGGTAATCTAATTTGATTCACCTTTGGTGCAATGCTAGATGAGCGAAGCGTTACACTTCTTGAGGAGTTCTCCAAGGATCCTGAACCTATAGTCTCACAAAGCTGTGAAGTTGCTTTGAGCATGCTTGAATTTGAAAAATTGGGGAAGTCCTTTGAGGTACGTGCTCTGAAGTAGGAAAATTACTGGGATTAAAGGTTGATAATATTTAGGATAATTGACTTAAAACTTTTCTGATTCCAGTTTCTGTTCATGAAAGACCCTCTAGTGGAATCCTGAGTTCTACCGTGCAACTTGATGCAGTTATAATTCAGTTGTGTCAATCTTATAATGCATTTGTTAGTGGGCGTCCTGGAAAAGAGAACGTCCACTGGGTAAAGGAGCAGAAGATAAAAGACTAGCGGTGGGGGGTGGTATTATATTTTGCCATCTAAAACTGTATCAGTTTACCCCCTGCATATACGAAGGCTATGTTTCCCTGATATTTTGAGATCTTGTTTACATTAAGGTTAACATTATGAAAACTTTCTTATTACTGCCACTCCCGATACCAATTAGATGTATTCACATTTTGGATTCGAACAATAACAATATTGGGTAGAAATCTTGCTAAAATGTGAAGTCTGGAGAGATTTAATAGTACGTATCTTTATCCCTAATTAGTAGAGAAGTTATTTTTAAATAACCCATATGAAAGAGAGGGAAAAAAATAATTAAAAGATAAATAAATAAATAATAATAATAAAACAATTAAATTAATATATAATAAATAAATAATAGTAATAAAAATATTAATTAAAAGTAAAATATATAATAATATAAAATAAAATGATTGAGAAAAAATTAAAAAACCTAATATAATAATAGATAAAATAAATAATGAAATAAAATGAAAATAATAACTTATATATATATATATATATAATCATAATCATAATATTACGGATATTCATAAATATGACAATAAATATGAAAATTAATAATAGTAATAATATTAGTGGTAACAGTAAAGATGATGACGACGACGATGATAACAAGAATATCAATAAGTAATTACCTCTTACGCTAACTACACGAGCTAAGAGTTAAAAAATTAAAGAGGGCAGTCAGGATTTCTTTACGAGAAGTTCTTTACCTGAATTTTATCAAGTCGAGAGTTTTCTATTGTAGATCATGTCTTCGATAAATTCCAACATTGTCATATCTTTTTTATCACCTCTCCTCAATTCTTTTTAGGCCTTTTTATTTTTCTCTTACAATTTTTAAGTACGATCCTTTCGCATCTCCTTACCGAAGCATCTTGGTGTCTTCTCTTAACATGACCAAACTACTTAAATTTTGTCTCTCTTAATTTGTCCATAATATTAACAACCTTCAATTTATCTCTCATTATTAGATTCCTAAGCTCATCTCTTTTTGTAAGTTGTACATCCAATAGAGCATCATCATCTCCATTATCATTAGCTGATGACTATGAACTTATTTGATGGGTCAACACTTCGCTCCATAGAGCATGAATGGCCTAATCGCTAAACGATATAATTTATCTTTAATCTTGAGTGGTATCTTCTTATCACACAAAACTCCTAAAGCACTTTTCTATTTAAGTCATCTTGATTTGATCCCGTAGACTATGTCTTCATCAATTTCTCTGTTGCTTTGGATAATAAATCATAAATATTTAAAACACTTCTTTTGTAATATAACTTCTAATCTAATCTTTAGCCCCACATCTGAAACCATCCTACGTCTCGAAAAGTTACACTCCATATACTTAATCTTAGTCCTGTTTAATCTAAAATTCTTTGACTCCGACATATCCTTCCAAAGTTTAAGCTTGGAATTGAACCCCTCTTTTGTCCCATCCACTAAAATAATGTCATCAGCAAATAATATGCACCAAGGCACATCCCCTTGGATGGTCTTGGTAAGCTCGTCAATTACTACTGCAAACAGAAAGAGACTCAAAGAGGAATCTTGGTGTAGCCCAATATCTATATAAAAATGCTTTGTATCTCCTTCTATCACCCTTACTCTAGCTTTTACACCTTTATACATGTCCCTAATAAGCTATATATAAGTCATAGGGACCACCTTGACTTCTAAACACCTGCATATGATTTCCGTTGATATCCTATCATACGCCTTCTCTAAATCAATAAAAACCATGTTTAAGTTATGTTGTCTTTTCCTGTAGTATTCCACTAACTTTCTAAAGAGATGCAAAGCTTCTATCGTGGACTGTCTTAGCATGAAATCAAATTGGTTTTTTGAGATAGAAGATGCAAAGCTTCTATCGTGGACCGTTTTAGCATAAAATCAAATTGATTTTTTGAGATAGAAGCACCCTTTCTTATTCTCTTCTTGATCACTTTCTCCCATAATTCTATGATGTGGCTAAGTAATTTGATGCCTCTGTAGTTATTACAGTTTTAAATGTCCCCTTTGTTCTTGTATAAAGGAATTATCATACTAAATCTCCACTCGTCCGACATTTTGGCAAACTTAAGGATCACATTAAAAAGTTTAGTCAGCCAAGTAATACCCTCTTCCTCTTCCACACCTCTATGAGTATCTCATCAGACCCTACTGCTCTACCACTTGTCATCTCCCTTAACGTATTCTTTTTTTTTTGCAATGTAAATAGTATATTGCACAAAATGTTATATACATAGATCTTTGGGGCATACCCCGATCCTATGTATGATCTCAAAACCTACATCAATTATAGTCATTTCCCCAATACATCCAAAGCAATAGTAACCATGTTCCCCAATACAACCAAAAAGAGACTGTAAACAAGATGACATGAAATGCATCAACCTAAATATACATCTATCCCCCAATACAACCAATATAAGAAAGATTACATCAAGATCCCTCATAAGTTCCCTAATACAACCGAAGAGAGGCTATGATCAAATTACCTGAAGTTTACGTCCAGCTAGCAGCTATAACCAACCTTTACCGAATGCCCCAACACACCCAAAAGGAGGCTCCAAAGCAGCAACCACAACATGCATCGTATCCACCAATATAGCTGGAAGGGGGGTTGTTAGCCAAGTTGTTTCAAAATCCCTTGTACAACCAAAGTGTTGGACCCCACACCCCACCCGTAGGTGTTTGCAGGTTATACTGCGGCGTGTGTTTGCGGGTTATACCGCGGCA
>JAOTBA010000195.1:2500-11807 GCA_025629845.1 Erythroxylum squamatum
AAGCTGCATATTTTTATTTCGTTTAAAATTGTACTTGCTGCCCCGCAACTTACCGCTTCAAAATCCTATCCTTGGCTACCGCTTGCTTGCTCACTGCCCTTGCTGCTTGGCTGCTTTCTCCGGTGCCAGCTCTGAAATCGGAGGTATCTGTACTGGCTTGCTCGCCTTCCTATGATGAGAGTCTATTTGAGCAGAGTGGTCTAGTTGTGATCATTTAATTTCAGCTTAGACTATACAGGTGGTGTCTTAAGTATCGGTGGAGGGGTCTGATTTTGGGAGAGAGAGAGTCTGGAGGTCAGGGGAGATTTGTTCGTTTGCCATTCAGAGCCAAGTCTAATAGAGATAGGTCACCCTATAAGATCTTGATTTCGCTGAGTTTAATGTTAAGGAGTTCGTGTCCCGGAAATTTATCTGGTTCAGTTAGCTAGATGATTGATTAGTGAGGTCTTTCCAATAAAGGATCGGATGCTTTTCTCCGAAAAGGAAGATAATGGGATGTTGGGCTCATACCTCTGCTAAACAACTGCTCTTCGATCCCGATCTGCTGCCTTCGCACAACCGGCACAGGGTCTTTGCTGGCCTCCCCCTTTTTGTTTATAATAAGCCTCAGCGGCAGACTTTCTCAACGCCCCCCGTGGGTCAGCAAAGTTGGGGGTTTTGGAAACATCAAATCAGGCTGGAGCGACATTTCATGTGCAATCCCCTAACCCGCGGTCGTGGGATGAAGGCTGTAAAGCTAACAAAAGCTTTAATAGGGTAGGGGTCCCCTGATATTTTCACGACTCCCCCACGCGTACTCGGGGAAAGCAGCAAGGGTTTAGTTGCATTAGAGGGCTCGGCAAAAAGCCCCGAGCCGGGGGACCTGATTGTGCTGCCGGAGGAGCGAAGCGGACTCGACCGGACGGGAGAGGAGCGTTCTGCCCGTGCCATTGCTGTGTGGGTTGCCGCTGTGACATTGTTGGCCGCGCATTCGGTAGTAGCGTTTAGAGCTGCTAAGAATAGTTAGTCGTGGTGCATCTTCTTTCTATTCTTTGTTCGTGGTCCTCCCCCTTTTTTAATGCGCCGAGAGGCAATAGCTTTGATTGGTCGATTTTTGCATTAAGGTAGGGCTGGGAAGTAGCCCCACTTTCACTTTTATTAAAAATCAATTTGTCAGAATCGAACGTAGCCTTTCTTTTAGAAGGAGAGGCCACTCCTCCGGGTCTGGGAGGAGGGAGTGGGGATGCGGGCTTTCTTCGCGTGCTTTAGGAAGGCTTTTCTTTTGCTGAGAGATAGTCTACGATCTAGTATCTCCTGTCCGCGGAAGATAGCTATGAATTGATTTTAGTAAGATTCAGATGGCAGGCACTGATAGATTCTTCCCCCAAATCACCAATATACTCATCAACGGGAAGTTCAAGGTCTAAAGCTCGGGCCCTGCGATACTTAGGGTTGGGCCCATCATACTCTTTGAACATATATATGTTTTCCACGCCGGTCAAACTTATTTTAACAGCGGATGGGCACAGTATGCTTTCTAAAGCCCCAACCAACCGAGGCCCCAATCGTAACCCGATTTGTTAAAACCCTATAAATCGAGATCTAGGGAGAAGAGAAATAGAAATCGTAACAAGTTGGGGGTAATGAAAGAAGAGAAGGTGGGGCAAGAATCACTATTGGGATAGAGTTTCTTGTTCAAGTGATCCGGAAAGGGTTTACTACCATTTTCGCTCTGTTCCTAGCGCGCTAAGTGAAGAGGCAGATCGAAACCAACCAAAAAGGTACCAGAAAGACTTCCATGAGTGCTTTCACGAGATAAATAATCAAAATGTCTGGGCTTTGATGAAAGAGCGAGATTAGCTCCATGAGTCCCATTCTCGTATTTGATGTTCCACTCGTGTACCAAACAAAGAATAATTGAAAGAAAGAAGCGATCGATCAGTTGAGATAAAGGAGAGAAGACATGGCACTCGATCGATGAGGTAACCTGATTTGATTCCACTACTGATTGATCAATCCCAGGGACTGACTCAAGTAAAGTGAAACGAAAGTTCTCTTCTCTGTCCGCTTTTTCTTTCCTTTGTCCGATCCGGAGGTTGGTCTGCGATAGCCGGATGGATTTGCACAGGTTGCTGCCCCCTAACTACATTCTAACTCAATCCTGGAAGTGGAGTTTCCGTGCTCATTGGTTCCATGTCTTCATCAGTAAGAGCCAAACCCATATGCTGGAAAGCTTCCCCAAGGTGGAAAAATCAACCTTGGTTTTGATCCCTACTCAACTTGTCTCTATTGAATGCCGACTACTCGAACATGGATCCGGAAAGCCCTGTGTGCCGTGTCTGGATCAGCGATTTCAGATACCATTACCGTATTAGTTTTCTCATCTCTGTCTCATCACACTACTGTGTAAATTTAGATACGAGTTGGACAAACAACAAGTGGAATCAAATCAAACCGAAGGAGCTAGTCCAAGTATTCCTCTGAAATAGTCTGATATTAGGCAAACAAAACTTTCTAGAACAAGGAAGAAGAGGAAAAAGGGTAAACGAAAGCGGTGGCATCTGTACTCTCAAGCTGGACTTCGTCCAAGCATGCTGATCAGAATCAATTCCATTCCGGTTAGACGACACAGATAGTTTCAATTTATGTGCCAACAGAATAAATAAGATTAATTACCTCTTTTTTTGTATTCCGCTCGCTTCGAGCTTGCTTCTTGAACTACTATACCTCCAGATAAGCCCAATCTGTGGTTTTGTCATACAATAAGATCCAATTTGTTTGGACTCGTTAGGTTTGGCCCATTACCTTGAGTGAGGCCTAACGTGTACACCTCTTGTCATGAAGATGTGATCTTATCCACCGATGGGTCTTGCTTGTTCTAAGCCCAATCCTCTCGTCTTAGGGTAGGATATCCATAAACCAACAATCACGGGAACTTCTCCTTTTTGGTTGACAACCTATGTTGGGCTGACTAAGCCCACTATCCTAATAGGGTCCCATCTTGTGTCGGGTTAAGGCTCCACCTCATGTTGGGTTAAGGGCTTAGTTGAATCCAATTTCTTCACTTGTAGTCTAGGGCTTTGCTTGGCATTGGGCTTCGATATAGCTTGCTTTCCTGGTCTTGGAAAAAACCTCTGCTCTCCTAATTCAGTCTATAGTCTTTGGTTTAGGTTCAATCTTATAAGTTTAGCTTAGGTCCAAAAATAAATCTCTCATAAACCCCTAAGCTGAATCTATATGGGGCCTTGTTTTAGGCCTAGCTTGTGTAGGCTATCTTTCACCTATGGTTTAACCCAAACTTGAAACTCTTTGGCCGGCCCAAAATTCCTTGTAACGCTCTAAGAGGGTAGTGAGTCTAAGCCGAAACGAGCCGGAAAGGATACAACCCAGGGTACCGACACCGGAAAAATAACCCAAGTTTGAATCTTTACTCCACAGATAAAAAAGGGAAATGAAAAACCAACTAATCAGGCACACTGTGCCGAACATTAGGCAGGCCCGTCCTAACAAGGCCATTAAAGTAGTTTATTCAAAAGAACTCACTTTTTCACGTTCACGATTGTTAATAACTCGGAATTTCAGTAACAACTCTAACAATTATTGCTATGTAAAAAGGTTGCTTGAAGATATAGAACTAGCATACAGCGACTTATATTATTTATTTGGGACGATGGATCCTAACAAAGTGGCTGATATTAAGGAACGCATCCTAGCTCGCACTTACAAAATGTCACCGCTTCGGTTAAAGTTGTACTACAGAAGCGAAGAGATTGGGGAGATTTATGAGATCAGTTTCCTACTTAAACAAAAGAAACCCATATCTATAGCTGCGTTCTGTCATACAGTTGTATGTACCCAAGCAGATAGACTTGTGCAAACAGGTCTCGCTCGAACGTTAAATCATCTTTTCCAGAAAAAGATGATTATCTTTGGTAATACGTATGGGTATACAATGCTAATTCGTGAGTATTACGGGAAAATAGTCTGTACTCGAAATCATGTCTCACTTCTTTATCAAATTGACCTTAAAAGCTCATGTCATACATTAAATCGAGAGCGGCTTTTGATTAAGCTCAGAGATATAGTGCCAGATCAACGGATTCTGGATTTGTTAGAGGATTTCCTGTATTCTAAAATGTTAGATTCGACTGGAAAGCCATCTGAAATATGTGACGTACTAGAAACAAATATTCCACCTTTTGGATTGCTAACTGATGTCCTTTTGAATTTGGCCTTTTTAGACTTTGATCAACGCTTAGCTCTCTTGTATCCTCAGGCCGAGTTCGAGTATAGTAGGTATGCCACTGAGGTTTTAGTCTCAGCGAATGGGATGTACTTATCGAGTGAAAGATTCCAACGATTTGTTTTGAATTTATTAGACGAACTCCATTTTTCTGGTGAAATAATATCTATTGGCCCGGGAGACGAACCAGTTCCTGGTTTAGGCGGCTGTCTTCTTAGTGTCAGCCAAGAAGGTTCCATTATAGTACAGGGACAATGATGACATTCTACTTACTTATGCTGCAGTGCGATTTCATTTCTAATTTTCTCTTCATCGCGCGAGGTCACTCTGGATGCCGGCGGGTCACCCCCTTTCCCACCGCTTCTCAACTAATGACAGAGCTGAGTCAGTATTCAGCCAACCAGGTTCGGGCGTGGTATTCTCCATTTTAGAGTGATTCTCCACTCCTTTGCTCCTACCTTTTATCCCGCGTCCGCGCATTACCTAGCTTTCTGTGCAAAATCGGTAACTATGGCGCGAGTTGTCATGAGACGGCCATTTCCTCTCTTGGTCCCCCTTTTAGCTTCTAAACCAGTTTCTGGAATTTTAGAAAATCTATTGAAGTTAGAAAGGCTTGAAAGAATGAAGAAAGAACACGTGCTTGGAGTTAAAAATAGAATTGCGAATGAAGAAGAGCGACTTCGTGTGCATCGCAGGTTTAACATCATTAACAGCCTTCAAGGTTGAGTGTCAAATAACATTTCCCAGAGGGGGTACGAATCCGTGAGGGCTTCTCAGCGCCTTTCTTTGTTAATGGCCAACACGCACGCCATGAATTTATCGATCTGCTTGAGCAGAAAGCTCTGGTACTATTATGTACCAAGCATTATGTTCTCCCTCAGTATATTTACTATGGATGATATCCTCAATCCCGAGAAAGGACACTATAATAACTTCCGAATCCAGGAAGAGACCAGTAGGTTGGGAAAGCCTGTCGATCCATCCTGATTTATTTACGCTATTTCTGACTAGAGAGAGGACTTAGATCGGAGAGGAGCAGCTCTTTTGTTTTTATCCTTTCGCAGGGAATCCTTTCTATACGATACGAGACGGTCCTGTCGAGACCTGTGCATACAAAGATCTACCTACGCTCATCTATGATCTTAGTAAACGATATGAATTTCAATAGGAAGAGAGAAAGTGAGACAAGAATTATCTTAGATAAGAGAGATTCGTTCTGCCCTTTGCTTTTCTAGTCAAGTGAGGTAGTCCTTCCCCAGGAGCTTAGCCTTGTGTGACCTGAAATGGGTCTGCGACAGCCGGGATACCAGAGGGCATAAATTCCAATCTGACTTCAGAAGCAAAAGTAGAAACTGAAACTCTGATTCTTTCAGTAGGGGGATCCTTTTTTCCCATGCTTAACACATGCAAGTCTGACAAAAGCCAAAAAGGGGACTAATAATAGGAGAGAATCAAAAAGACAAGAACAAGACTGGGAGACGAGGCCAAAAAAAGTGAGGAGGAAGGACATTACTAATAGTTAGTGCTTTCTCTTTTCTTTCTATAGTGGAGATAGTCGCACGTAATGACGGATCACGGCCATATTATTAAAAGACTGACTCTACCTTTGCATCGGTTAATCCTAGAGACTGTATCACCTTGGCGGCCACACCTAGCGTTTAGATCGTGGTACTTTCATTTGCCTTACCTATCCCACCTATTTTTTCCATTCTGTTGGTGAATCATCAGTTTGAGAATAATCTCTTGAAAAATGGCTTTTTCTAGACCCACCACCTTCTTCCTTTCATGGAGACGGGTTCTACCTTAGAATAGAAAAAAACCTCTTCTATTATCTCTTCCCCCACCACCCGTAATTATAGCCTTAGCGGATGCTTAGTTCTCGCTTCTGCTTCCTCGGAGGCTTATCTTTCCGAATCCACTGAATAAGCTGTTAACCCTCTTGCTGTGTCAGTATCCGCAGATATAGAAATATCTAGCTCATTGCTTCTTGATTCTTGCTCTTTCTCCAGTAAGATATGCTGTTGCCTCTCTCTTGCTGCTTCGGCGGATGAAAGTCTTACCCTTCCTCTTCTTTAGTCGAATTCATTCCCCGATCAAAGCCCTGCTTGCATTTTCATCATTCATTCACTTCCACGGAATCGAATCGATTTCATAATAATGAATTGTTGAGTGAGTGTCTTAAAGTTAAAGTAGCTCCAGTACAAAAATCAAAGGGCATGACCAAAAAAAAAAGCGCAATGTTTTCTTTTTATCTCCTTGCCCACCAACAGCCCCTAGCCACATAGATTCGTGAGAAAGGACGGTAGGGACGGACTGGCGATTTTGATCTGAAGTGGAGCTAGGCAAAACTTTGAGTTTCACTTTGGCAAACCTCTTCTGCCACTTAAGAGATTAAGCCTGTCTAGTCTATTCTTTCTCTTTCTTTCTAAGCACTCTGATTTCTGCCCCTCTTCTCATGTTCGTTCGACCAGATATAGAAACAAACCGTTGGCGAGACATCTAGAACGTTTGTTTCGTCCAACAATTTACATTGCCTGGCCCCGGAGCGGGCTTTGCAGGAGTTCATGTGTGAATGAACTTCTCCAGCCAGCAAAAAACGGATGTTAACATCTCAAATAGATCCAATTTAAGACATTGTTTTTTAAGTCTCTCAATGATCTAACCAACTCCCCTCTTTCCATCTTTCAGAGTTTACCACTCCCCATAGCTTTTGAAACCCACTCGTAGAATTCCATTTCTTGGCACTCGTAGAATTCCATTTCTTGGCTCGGACTCGTTTGAGTCGGCCTCTGGTTAGGCAAGTCAGCAGAACGAAAGACTGGTCTTTTCAATACGCAAGCATGATCGCTTCTTTCAGTTCAAAGACCTTCGTTCGTCCGTTTGGACGTAGCGCATCTCCTAAACCCATAACGCAGGCGATCTAAGCAACGTAGCTGCGTTTTCTCTTCCTGGGTAGGCAGAGAACAGAGGACAAATGCAATGGTAATTGCTTGATTCCCACGTTTCCATTTAGTAGAAAGAGGTTGAAATTGGATTTTTATTCTATGTTTAAAGCGCTGTTCCTTTATTTTATGGAAGAGTGATTCCAGCTTCGAAATAGAACTTACCCAATGGCGTCTGTGCCACCTCTTAACGGGCGGCTGGGAGCGGATCTTGCTACGGATGGAAGGCTTTCTATAACACTGCCGTCTCTAATTTCCTTTCTTGAGATCATCCCGTTTCACTCCTCACGCAACATTTTTGGGCCGTTCAAACGGAGGCTGGCGGGGAACGGATTCCTATGCCTCGAGAGCTGAGAAGTTTTGGGTTGGGCTCTGTCCCCATCTCAAGCACAGGCTATGAGACCGACCTGGAAACAACGGTTTATGAGAGCTCTCAATGTAAAAACCTGAGATCCTGTTTCAAGAGCTAGAGACATCGTCCAATTTAGAAATTCGTTTTCTTTGTGTAATAGTAACTCTCTGGGAAGCTCCTGCCTTAGAGCTCTCGTACTTAGTGACGAGTTCGAACCTTAGAAGCATGCGAAGGAATAGGTCTGGAAAAATTCTTGTATGAGTCCTTTAATCGAGTCCCTCTTCTTTAATAGGTGCTTTCCGGTAGCAGGTTTTTTTTTTATTACGAAAACCTTTCCAGTATTAAAGATCTCCGCCTCCCCATTCCTTTATCAAAGTCTAGTACTTATGGCGCAAGTTAGTCTCCTCAAGTGGAAGCAATCATAGGGGGTTCGGGTCTGAGGTAAGCCTGATTGTATCATTGGTAGGAAAAGGGATAAGCGAACATGGCTGTCTTTGTTTGTTAATAAGCAAATTGGTAAGTAAGCGCAAACAGTACGAATTTATTTCTCTATTCAAGCCTTTTCCTAGTCGCTCGGACTCTTGTTGTAGTATGAGCCTTGAAAGTTACCCTTTGTTAGGCAATCAGCATAAATTCCTTTAAATGGATCCTTCTCTCTTAATTCTTCTTCTTAGGGAGTAGGATCTGTTTCCTAGGAGCTCAGAGAAAGATAGCGAAGTAAGATTTTTTGAAGAAAAGAGGAGTGTGGCGGTCGTGCAGCAAGAAAATCAGCCTATACAATGGTTGCTAATATGGGGAGAGCGCTTTCTCCCCGACGGCTTATCGAATGATCGCTTAGTATACGCTTAGGTAGGGAACATGATTTTTAGCCCTCACATGACGTTTTCACTTGCACTTTAAAGACAGCTACGTCCAAAGGCGAAGAAAATTGGAACTAGACCAGCCAGCTCGATGGAAAGGATAAAGCCAAAACTCTTGCTTTTAGCTAGTTGGTTATTTTGGCCCAAGCATCACGGGATATGGTAGTTACTCCAGCCGGTTTCCTTTTCTCTTTCGATTGCCTATTTGCCTTAAGCCCTTCCGATCACCCGAGAAGCCCCCGATGAACCGCCTATATTCTCAGTCGGCTTGCCAATCAACTGCCCCGCTTTCCTCTCCCCCGTCTGCAAACCTTCGCTTCCCTGAAGGGTGAAATAAGTGTTTACTTGACTACTTAGTGTTCGCCCATAGAATAGGTTGAGCCTTTTTCTTTTACCCTTTGTTTAATATGGGTAGGTAGCCTCCACCAATCTATCTCAATCTGATCTGCCTTATTTTTCCCGAGCCCTTCTTGTTTTGACACAGATTTGTAAAAAGCTCTTGAGTTCCGGAGTAGTTGAGGCATTTAAGGAATGTCTTCGTTCATCGAAGAGGTTGCGAAATCGCCTTGAATAAAAACCTCAATATAAATTATGATTGAGCTTTAACAATGGGAGACTGACTGCCTGGCTTCATCCCTTGATTTTGAACCGGCAAGAGATAGGCTTATTGCCTTTTCCGCTACTGAACCAGTACTGAGATAAAAGGAATAAAAGGAGGTAGGGCAAAAGCATAAGGTAAGCTCCTCAAAACTCAACTTATGTATGGACCGTCTGCTTTTTGATTAGGTTACCTGAGGGAACAATACTCTTACGGATCTATTAACAACAAGTAGATCTACGCCAGGGGAATTGGAAATGTGTCAGGAGAAATTGGTACAAGAAGCCGTGGACACACTTCTTGATAATGGAATCCGCGGACAACCAATGAGGG
>JAOTBA010000195.1:11907-31552 GCA_025629845.1 Erythroxylum squamatum
GGGATAATCGTCCAGGTCTTATTGTGAAACAAAAAAGCCGCCCCGCCACAGCAGGCGGGTTGGTTCCTCTGTCGTCGTAGTCGTTGTAGTCAATAGCTCGGTCAAAGCTTCGCTAAAGGCTTCGTTCCCTCCCTCTTTTTTGCTCTCTCCTTTTGTGTCGTTCGAAAGGCTCTCTCGTTCCTCATTGAGACGGGTCTCCATGCGAAGAAGGCGCTCCTCAATAGCAGCAATGATGTCCATTCCCTTTCCCCTCTTCTGCTTGTCTCTCGAACCTGGTCCGGATTAGCCACCTCATATGCGGTTGCCATGAAGATTTCCTACAACAAAGGCTACCCCCCATGTAACCTGGCTCTGAAAGTCAAGCTTTCCATCAGTCAAGCAGCAAAGACAGAGTTTAGTAGGAAAGAGAACATTCTAGCCGATAGAGCCACTGTAAAGGCATCTATCTAATTTCACATGTAGGGGAAGGAAACCCAGAGCGCTTACGCGAAGAGCAGTAACTAAGACGTACCACGAGCGAAATGGATTTTTCTATTAACGAGCGCAAGACAGTGATTTGCTCTGTACCCCAGGCCAGGGATTACTCCTAAAAATAAGAATGCAACTCAAAAGACTAGGAAGTAGCAATTAAAATGTCTTCCATGTACAGAGACTTACACTTTAATTGGATTAAAACCTACTAATTTATAAGCGAAACGGCTATCCTGAACTTGCACTACAGAATCTTACCTTGGGGCAACTACTTGCCTGCTTCCACTTGATGCACTTGAGGGTCTTAAAATAAAATCCTATATTTCCTATATCAGCAGAAAAAGGAATGGTCTATCAGGTTCAGGATTGATCTCTGATAATGAGCCAGATCGCACCAATATTAATCCATTTTATTCCATTTATTCCAAGACAAGGATTCAACAATCACTTAAACAAAACCAAGGAACTATTAGTACGTTGTTGAATAGAAATACGGAATGTCAATCTTTGAGAATTTTGTTATCATCTAATTTCGAATAGATCCATTCAACGATGTAAAATATCACAATGGAATAAATAGAATAAAAGAATCAACTAAAAGAGATCCCATAATTCCAGTTAGGAATTCGTTGGGCCCTTTAGGAACAGCCCTTCAAATTGCTAATTTTTATTTATTTTACCATTTACTTTACCTATTGGCATTGAATCTCAGGCTTTAGGCCTAGGGGTTATTGGTTGTAGTTTTGATCCATCCCTTTAGGAAGTAGTAAGTTATTACCTGGTCAGGATTGTCTCAACGCAACTCAATAGAAAAGGGATGCTCTAGGAGTGAAGTCCCCAATGTAGGAATTAAGGTAATCAATTTTTCACCTCAAGCCCTAAGTCTGCTCTTTCTTAAGTTGCATCCGGCACAGCGGAGATAATCAACATACTTGCATGGAGAGGAGAGTCCGTTACTGAATTTATTGCTTATGGCTCTAGCCTACTATCGGATTGAGATTCAATTCTATTGGGTATTGGTCAGGAAGGCTAAAAGTGACACAGACGTTTTCCCACTGAGACTTGTAGCATCTCATCTCTAGTATGGGCTACTGAGACGAATGAAGTTTTGAAAGAGTCAGAGAATCTCTTTATATAAATAGTAATTCAATCTCCGGTCGGAAGGGAAGAGATTAACAGGGACTATACTAACTCTGCAGCAGGATTCATTGATGTTTTAGGTTATGGGTTTCCCCCTGTTGGATGAGAATCAAAGGGCTAAGGTCCTGTAACTTATAATCCAACTTCCAGACGTGACTTGCCGGGAATGCTGCACAAAAAGATCTTCCTTTCTAGCAGCTTGAAGACTGACTTGCTGTTCTGACAAAGGGCGGGATTTTAGAGAAATTGAAAGACTGCCCGAAAGAAAGGTCGGTTTGAAACTCAATCTGAGGATCTCCCAGAGGGGAAATGAGAGGAATTGATTCGAACTTCCTTGCCTACCGGAAGGATACGGGAATAGAATCACAGGGCGTGTAACACTGGAGTTTGACCCAAATCAGACTCCAATCAAAGCCGAGTACAAGAGACAAGAAATAGCATAATACAGAAAAAAGAAAGATGACAATAAGGAAAAAGACACGGATTGCAATGCCTTTACTGAAATATTTGATAAGATCCATTTCTGCAGGAACATCCACAATAGATCCAGTGCGTTTGACAAGATCCCCTTCTTTGATAGCGGTATCACTACCAAAGACAATAATAACCACATTCTCATTCTCAAGATTCAAGGCTATTCCTTTTACCCCGCTGGCAAATTCAACCATTTCCCCAGCTTGAATCTCGTTCAATCCATAAACACGTGCAATACCATCTCCAACGGACACCACTCGACCAATCTCATCCAATTGAAAAGTAGTGACAGTGACAAAGTTGCTAATTCTACTTTCTAATAGAGTTGCTAGTTCCGCAGCTCTTACAGAGAATTCCATTTGATTTTTTATTTATACCTTAGACTAATATACTAATAGAAAAGTATATAATTATTAATTTTTAATTTTTCCATTTCCTTTTTAGGAGAATGCCACTCTTTGTGTTTCGCTACTGTACCAATATCCACTAATCGTTGTTTCCAGATATGGTTGGGGATTGATCAAAAATGGGTTGGATTGCGGCCGGACCCCTTTTTTGGAGATCTGAGAGCAGATTTTCCAAAAAGGCTATTTCGCGCTTGTCTCGTTCCTCCACGGGCACCCCTTGCCCGCTTGGTCTTTGTCCCACCGGCTCCGCTGCCAGCCTATCGAGTGCTTCCCGCCGCTCATCCAGGTAGTCATCCAAAACCTCCTGCGGCGGGTGGTATGGGGCCTGGTCGGCCAAGGTCGGGTGGCGGAGAAGCACCTGTTGAAAACAGGACGAGCAGCTATGTTTTAGCTCCCGTATCCGGAGATCCCGGTTCTCCAACTCCAGTATGATGTTATACTCCCCCTGAGAGGAAGTATGATCTAGCTCATCCTTGATGTGAGCCCAGTACTCCCCCTTTGCCTTATCTAGCAAATAGGTACTATTGTCCTGCTCGAGGCGCGCAATGCGATTTCGCATTGACGACTCAAAGCTCGCATTTATTTTGATACCAGACCCTTCTTTTCGGGAAAGTCCGGCATCATCGCCTCCCACCCTGTGAGAGGAAGGATGAGTCGACGTGCCCTCCGCTGGTCCAACTTGAGCTGGAGGCTGGGCTTCCGAGCTTGCATAGTTTTGCAGCTCGTTACACCCTTCTAAAAAAGGCTGAACCGCTTCCCATAATTCGAACATCTTGAATTCTAAAATATTGAAAGGTCCTACTTAAGCTACTCCTGCTCCTCCTTCATCGTCGTTGGTCCTTTTGACATAACTCCGCTTAGCAGAGTGAGAAATTCTTCCCCTCCGTTCTTTGGCACCCCAATGTTCATGCAATGCATTCTTTTCGATCTTGTACTTGAACCTTAACCTCCGTACACTGAACACCAACCCAATCTCACCTAACAAGATGTGCACTACATTCGATCAATCCATGAACTAGAAACTTATCCACCCTCTCTCTGCTAAGAGCAGCTTTCTTCTCTTACTTAATATATTTCTAGAACACGAATGTGAGCTCGGAAGGAGATTCACTACCTAAATCTGTGTATGTACGAGCCTCGTTAATGAAAGAGAGAAGAAGAGCCCCAAGCCGTTTGCCCGAAGGCTTAATGTCCAACAAAGGAAAAAGAGAAATCAGGGTATTGTACTAAGGGTCTAAAAAGGGTCTTAACCTAGCTCCCGAGCCCTTCGCCCTTCAAGAAAGCTATGAAAGAAAGCTTAGGCAAAAGCCACTCTCAGAGATCAGAGTAACAAAAGAGGAAAGCATATGACGTAAAAGACAAGCTTACCTCGATCTGTCATTACATATGATATATCGAGAGTTCAAGACCATAACGTAATTCATTTAGAGAATGCCGATGAGAAAGTAGATCTGGTTCCGAGATATGGAAAGCTGTGAATACAGTTAGTGAAGCTAGACCGGGAAGTGGGGTATCCCCGGAAAAGAGGTCGGCCTTAAGTTCTAGCTTAGATAGCTTAGACTGAGCTTTGCTTTCTGAAAGAGTTATTTTTTCGTTATTAGAGAGAAGCAGAAGCGGAGCACTCGTGGCACACTTACTATACCCATTCGAGAAGAAAGTAGAGTTCCTATTCACCGCTACCCCTGAGTGAACAGTCTTTTCAACAAAAGAGACAACAGCTTCTCCCTCGGGCTCTCTCTCCTGAGCTTGAAATAGGGAGGCTGGGCTAGGTGTAAAAGGCTTAGAAAGCTCCATATCAACATACATTAAAAAAGTGAGATTAGATCGGAAGTCATCTTTTTTCCAACCAACTTGCTCAAACGTAGATAAACGACTCCAGGGATTCTCTTTCCTCGGTATGCTAGAAAGAAGTTAGGAGGAGGGTTGTTTCAAGCTACGAAGTCGTTTTTGTGTTGAATTGGACCTGGTAGTGTCAACCTATCTTCGTTGAATAGAAGAAAACAAACCCGAGGTAGTCCCCCTACTGGGCATAGGTGCAAATGATTGGATGGCCCACTCTGGACCCCTATCTTAGCGCGCTGCTCTGCTGCTTTGTTTGCAGCACTTCGCTCGTAGTTGAGAAGATTGAATCTGGGTGCAACTTGATTCGTTGGAACCAGTGTGTTCATATTCCGAGTAGGATTCGAAAGGACGTATCTCATGGAACAGAATCCGCTTCTAGAGGGTCTCGTGCGCCCGACAAAAGAGGGCTTTGCCAGAAATACTATGAATCATCGGGTAGGTTTTATCCTAAAGATTTTGAATAAAGGACGGAGGTTGGGTAAAGGGAAGAACAGCGATTGGCAGACTAGACTAAGTGTCCACTCACTACCTTTAGAGAAAAATAAGATTTTTGCTGCTAAGAACAAATTTATCCAAAACAGTTAGCTAACAGCGATTCAAACGGATTAGCTAATCGTTCTCCCAATGACCTTTTCGATCGGGTCACTGGATTGATTTTCAAACAAGGTCTTTTCCACTCGTGCTAAACACACGATTCCGGAAATCCTCAATCCATACATTTACCCATCGATCAGACCATAAGCTTCTGGGCGATACTGTGCTTCAAACATGCGGTCTTCACCAATATAGTATCGAAGGCTTGAGTTACGTCCCTGGAGTCACTCTGCCCGGAGACTCCTACCCTTCTCTTATATTATCTTATAAGCCTAACCTTTCTTATTTAGACCTCTTCCCGGCATTAAGGTTTCGTATAAGAGAGATCCCCTCCCAGACACTGTAATCGTGATCTCTGATGTTGGTATTGGCGCTTTCTCAAAACTTTCAGCTACCCTAATCGGTTCCTACATTTATTAGACGTTGTAAAGGTGCGAGTTGTCTCAGAGGCCGAAAGTAACGGGAGGATATATCGATAGGATACCCCAGCCGAAGGAAGTGTTCTATTCCCGGTGGTCCAATCAAAACCAGTTGTTTATTAATCTTAGGCACAACTCTGGATCCATATCCATCAGTCTCTTCCAACAAGCCTGGTTCAATACCAGCTGTACTGGTTGTCTCACTGCGTGCACTTAAAACAAAGCCAATTCCACTTGGGAAGATCAACCCCTCCATATTCTTATTATGGTCGCTCGTTTTCAAGTGCTTTTTATTGAACCATCCGGTATGTTTATAACTTTCAAATTGAACTGGTAGTTCATGTATTGTAGACCAGGCACGGAGCGTACCATTGGACCTGTTCTGGAACTCCCTTATTCAAGTAAAGAAATGGGGCGGTTGCTTGCTTTTCTCTTTCCCTTTAGCTTGGGACTTATTAGTAGTATTAATCCCATCTATTGATTCCCTTTCCTTCGACACATATGCATAGGGCATTCCTCTTGACTCCCAAAAGCTTCTCAAAGAGCTCCTGAGACTAGTGAAAGAATTTCATTGCCTTGAACCCCCTCCTTCTTGCAAACAACTTCTTCTTCCCAACCATTAGACCGGGAAGCTAGCTCTAACCCCATCCCATCCTCGGGTATCCTTCCTTTCCTGGCTGTCGTAACAACAGCTTCGTACTCCTAAGGATCTCTATGCCACTTGTGATTCCCAGCCAAAGAGGCGCAATGCAAAGGTTTCTTTTATCGGCCGATTCCACTGCCGTAGGGCTCTCTTGGAATTGGAAAGTCATCCGATCCTTTCCTTAGCCTAGGAATTCACTTTCTCCAGAACCTAAAAGGTGCCCAAAAATATAGAGGGAGTCTTATATCAGTTTAGTACTCTCCGTTCTCGCTTTCTTCAACAGTAAGAGAAGGACGACTTACACCATCCGGGGACAGGAAGCCTCTGAACCTTTATAACAGCGGATTCCATAGCTGCTGATTCCTTTTCCTATTCTTCCGCCGCTTCTACAGTTGTGATTGCGCTTGAACTAATAGAAATAGAAGCAGGGGCCTATCGCTTTCTTTCATCTTTCTCTTCCTGTAGCGGATGCTAGGCGCTCTCAAGAGCTCTTATAGAGTCATATGAATGTGCAGCTCCTTCTTCTATCGACGCAGCTCCTGAGACTAGTGCTACTCCTAGTCTCCACAGAAAACTTGCTACCGCTATTTAGTCCACAATTACTTTAGCCTTCGTTTTAACAGCAAGAGTACCTTGCGGGGATATCTTCTCCTATTGATTCAATTCCTGCAAACCTCAAAACATCTCCTTCTCTGTGCGCTCACTCCATTCCTCAGCAAAGCAATCCGGTCGGTGCGGGCAAGGCAGTACTGGTACTCAATCGATCTTGCTCTAGCCGAAAGCGGCTTCACGGAAAGGAAAAGTAAACCTTCCCTATAGTGCTTTCTCGAGGGGCCAGATATGATCTTGCCAAAAGGTGCGGAAAAAGCAGCTTCACGCTCTACTTTAGACTACTTTCCTTTTCCAGGCAATTGGTTTAGCTAACCCTTATTATATTATACGCATCTATTGGGCAAAGAAGCATCGCTCCTTCCGGGCTTTATTCCACAGTTTCGTCTTTCCGATCATTCGACTAAGGGGAGAAGGGGTGGATGAGGCTTAGTAGATTCGGAAGAGAATTCTAATCCATATCTGATCTTTCCCGGAAAAGACTTTGGCTTCTTGAATAGGCCAGATTCCACTTGTCGTGAGAAAGAGGATGAAAGGAACGCTTATTGGTTTCGTTTCGTAGCCCCTCCTGCCGCAGTGTGCACTAAGTCGACAGCTTCTTTGTCGAAATGAGGAATCGGAATCCCTTCACTTAGTAGCTTTAAAAAGGAAGTCAGGTTTTGCATTCTATAGAATGCCCAGAATCGGTTGTGAAAGAATGGCTTTTGTTCCAATCATCCGCTGCGCCCAGTAGTTCCTTTTCATCGTCTGCGAGACTTTTAGTTAAATGAAAGGGTCCAAAAAGAGCTCGAAAGGAGTCCTTCGTAGTGAGAGAGTGAGTTCCGGTCCGACACGAGGTGAGGGATAGTCTTAGCTGCGAGGCCCCGTACTAAATATGATAACAGGGATGTAAGAGGAGTATGGAGTTGGTGCACATAGTAATGCCAGGGTCTCGAATGCAAAACTTGGACTTGAAGGGAAGGAAGGCTTCCCCAGTCGCTCTAGTTGATGCTTACTTTCTTTGGTGTACAGGGAATTCAATAACAGAAGTGGAAGTGCGAAAAAGGCATATCGGCTAAGGCCTAGTTCCTCTTCAAAGGTAGGCAAAGATTGAATAGAATCTTATCCTTTCTCAGCGGGATCCTATCTTCGCATGAAAAAAGTAAAGTAAGCAGTCAAGAATGAATCTGTCTCAGATCTAGCTTTCACAGGCTAAATGCCGTATGTTGACAGACCTTTAGAAGCTAACTGATCTTTAGGCTATGCTATGACTGCCTCGGATCTTACTAAACCCAGGGAATCCGTTCCTCTTCTCCCGTCTGCCTAAAAGGAAGAAGCCTAAGCAGCAATCTCAAATGTTTACTCAGTCAGCTATCTACACCGGTAAGTTAGGTATTTCCTTCGTCTCGTCTAAGTAGTCTAGTAAGGAAGGCGAAAGGAAGAAGTCTTCTTTCGTTCCAGATATTGATAAGCTGGTGATTCCGTTCTTGCAATCAAGTCCGGAGAAGTCATTCCATTTAGTTAGACGGGGAAGAGATATCTTTCTATTGTTGTAGTTACCAAAGCCCGTACTTAGAAGTCTAAAGTTAGAAAGCAAGTAAAGTCTTGAAGTATAGGCATAAGCCTTAAAGAATCACAGGCAGGGGGACAGACGGTTAGAAAGCTACAAACCATTCTTATTTCCTTCCTGGCTTCCCCTGGAAGTCAGAACCCGAGCTAGTACTATGATTTAGTCTAATACATTCCCGACCGGAGCTAGCTGACTATATCTATTTAGTTAGGAAAGCATTGGGACCAGAGACATAGAAGCTGGATAAAAGAACTCTAAGTCATAACAAGAAGGAGTTGGGGGCGCGCAGAGCACCTAATCAAGTTTGTTAAATCAATCGGACAACCGTAACTAATAAGATAAAGAAAGAAAAGAACCATTTGGAGAAACCAAGGTAGTCAAAATCTCTTACTTCGGACAAGCGTAACGAATAAGATCAACCAATCAAAGAGACTTCCATTCGATCCTTGCCTCTTGCTTAATAGAATTCATGCTTTCAATCTTTGTCTGTCATCCTACGTCATTTCATGTCTTAAGTCAATCTTACTGACTTCCCTGGCTTTATACTTTCAGACTTCCGCCCAGATCAGATGAAGTAAGGGCTTGAACAACAATCTTTGAATATGAGATTGAGGCAGAGGCTTATTTGTTCCCTGATTTAAGGGGAATAGTGGAGATATCAGGGATATACTTCCTAAACAATAGAGGCACTTTATTAAGTATCTCTACTGAGGCCATCGCAACCTTTCTAAGGTCCGATGGAGGGGACAGTATAGATTGGAAGGTCTCCTTCGACACTGGCTTGGCTAGCTTTATAAGCTTGGCCATAGTAAATGCCGAAAGGTAGATCTTAACAACTACATCTGCCCTATCATCCTGCCTTCTTATAAGTTTTCGATGGAATGGCGCGAAATCCATCATTGGCAAAACAATTGGAAGAAGGCATGGACCTTCTCATTGAGGTTCTTTGTTTTTCTTCTTTATGTCGTCGGCTTTCACCATGTGCTAGGAATAAAGTTGTGGATGGATTGGGGAATTCCTCACAAACTAATCCTCGGTTGGAAGGGAATTAGTCTAACTCCAATTTTGGGAGTCAGCCTTGCACCTCTATTGAGTAATGCCTGAGTCGACCCCTTCTCCCGAACTTCCTACAGGCTGGCTTTTCTAAAAAAAGGTTGTTCAGGGTCGGAACGAGTAAGCCTCGAGAGACTAACTTATTGGAAAAGATGATGTTAAGCTTCCTACCATTGGCCTCCCTGCGCCCGCAGACGGATGCTCGTAACATAACATCTCCTCGCTTGAGCATCTTTATATGAAAATTGTTCTGTTATAACAACGGCAAAATTGAGGACCATGCCTCCACTTATGGTAACCAAATCCTTCTGCCGGGATTGGTGTCGAGTCCGTTGTGAGAGGCGCTTAAAAGGCCGTTAAGGCATTACACTCAGGGGTGAACCCACAGGGGAGGGGAGAGGTTGCTTCCTAAAAACAACTGGGTTTGGCTCGTTGCCTTTGATTCCTTACCCATAGCATAAGATAAAGGGTGCGTGCTTCAACATCTAAGTTTCACACAAGGAACCTCCTGCTCTTAAGGATAAACTACGATATTTGATGGACTGGCAGGTCAGCCACGTAATTTATCCCTCAAGCTGAACGAACTTGACCTGCTCCTTTAGTTTAGGGCTATAGAGTTTACTTGCTTCTCACTAACGGCAGAATCATGAGCTTCATCACTCGACTCTAAACAAAATTAAAAAAACTCGGCTATAGGATGACAATCCTTCACTCCGGAAGGGTAGGTTCCATACCGACAAGACCTCCTATCCCAGAATCAGCTCATTTCACACCAACTAAAGCGGAACTTAATCACCAAGGTAGAGTTGTATAAAGCCCTAATGTAACTGAACGAAGTGGAAAACCCGCAATACGATAGCAAAAACCTTCTGTGTGTAAGAAGAAAAGCTTAATCGAGTTAGGTAGGATGTAGATCGAGCGCAATAAGCTACAGGAGTGATTCTTTCGCTTTGGAAGGAAAAAAGCATCTCAAATAAGGTCCTCACTCAGCTCTCAGGCTGTCTGGGAATAGCTCCACCAGACATAGAAGAAAGGAGTGTAGGATTGGTAAGCTTTGCCGGAAAGAAGCTACTCGACTAATTCAGGAGGCTACTACCGGCGAAGCTCGCTTGCTTCGGAGCGTGCTATTGCGTGAAGCGGAAAGGGACAGCGGAATCTAAGACCACACCAGACAGGGAAAACGAGGATTAGATATTTCGTCAACCACCACTTGAGCGCGATTCGCTTATCTGTTGAAAAGTACCATCCAGACAGTAAACCTTTAGGGCATATGACTAGTAAGGTAAATCAACCTATCGTATCGACGAGATGCAACAAGAAGAAAATTAGCAGACTATGTATGAAAAAGGAATTAGTTCTCATCTACGTTTGTCTCAATCATGGGCGGTTGAAGAGAGTTCTTCCGATCCGATCATTGCGTAAGCCGAGAGTGAAAGAGATGAGGAGGGGATTGTGTTACTGGTGTGATGAGAAGTATACCTTTGGTCATAAGTGCAAGAGCTCTCAATTGTATATGTTAATGATTCAAAACGATGGCAGGGACAAGGAGGAGGTGAAGATTTCATTGATTGCAGTGTTGCAAAAAGAGTAGGGTAGGGTGCAGACTCCAACAGACAAAGGCCGTTAAGGTGGCTGTGGCTAATGGAGATTTACTGGAAGTCAATGCTTGGTGCAAAGGGTTGTGTTGGACAGCACAGGGTTTAGAATTGACCACTGATTTCATGGTAATGCCTTTGGGAGAATATGGGGCGGTCTTGGGCATCCAATGGCTGTCAACCTTGGGGCCAATCACATGGGATTTCCAACGATTAACAATGGTAAAACCAACCCTATTGCTTGAGGAAATTCTCAAATTACTGAAGAAATTAGATAGCCAATCTGTGGTTTTGTCATACAATAAGATCCAATTTGTTTTGACTCGTTAGGTTTGGCCCATTACCTTGAGTGAGGCCGAACGTGTACACCTTTTGTTTGTTATGAAGATGTGATCTTATCCACCGATGGGTCTTGTTCTAAGCCCACTATCCTAATAGGGTCCCATCTTGTGTCGGGTTAAGGCTCCACCTCATGTTGGGTTAGTGGAACCCAATTTCTTCTTGTATTTTAGGGCTTTGCTTGGCATTGGGCTTTAGTTAAGCCTACATCTTTATTTGATTTGGTCTGAAAGAAATAGACGCATTTTCATTCAGGCAACAAGCAAAACCCCATCGATATGTCTTTCTTTGATGGTTCATGTAGGCTTGGGTCTTTCATTCGGGCCCTCTTGGGGCACCCTGTGGGCCAATGCGTAGTTGCTTGGGCTTTCTTAACGTGGTTTATTTGATGACTCAGTTAATGGATGTCACGAGTCCATTGGCATAGAATATTGAATCTTTTCTACGTAAGCTGGTTGTACAAAGTTTGTTACAATGTGATTCGGGTATATTAGTGTGCTCCGTAAGGTAGCCAGAGCCAGCCAGGTTTTCATTAAACAGGCATGATAGTCTTTAACTACAGAAAAGTAGTGCGGAGAACTAGCCAGAAGTGTGCCTGCCATCAAATTCGGTGACGCATGGCGGGATTCCTCTACCACTCTATAAATGGAGGCTCCATAAGTGTCTTCTTCATCAAAATCAAACCAAAGAAATTTCGTAATAGCACGTATAGCTATGGATGCTGCAAACAGGCTTTCTGCAATTGCTGCCGAAATGGGGCAACTGCAAAATGAAATTCAAGAGCACCGTAGAGTGCTAAACTTCCTTTTGAGAAGTGTTAGAACAATGGATCCTGCAAGGAAAGAAGCGCGCATTCGCGCTACCAGAGAGCGCATAGAGGGTTTGGAGGAGAGGCAGCAAGCGCTGCGGGCGGAGCAGCAAACGCTCATTGTTCATGGAGCACTCGGTCGCCTGGGAGACTAGAAAAAATAAGAATAAAAAGTGGTTCCTTTATCTTCTTTCTACTTGTTAAGGCCTATCCTTTGACTTATTTCTGTTTCGAAAATCATTAATGTAGTTAGCATAACAGAATGCTTTTAAAGCTCTAGTTCTCTAGGAAAGTCATATGTGGTTTTTTATGTAATGTAGTGTTTTTATTTTTATGTATTTTATATTTTTGAATAAATCTTTTTGATAAATGTTTTTTCTCGATTGATAATAGATAGAAGGAAAGATTCTTTTTTTTTTTTATAGTATAGATTTGCTGCCTGAGGGTATAGAATCGGATCAGAAAGGATATTTGTTACAAAATGTGCTAATATAAAGAGGGTTTGCCCTACTAGATGATGACAGAATCAGTCTTGCATTGGTATAAGCATAACATAAGTTCGTCGATGAAAGTAAAAAAAAATCTTTCTGATTTTGAAGCAAGAACATCCCGTGGGATGAGAGAAACGACCTATTAAGTCAGTCCAACTGAATAAAGAAGAAGCAGATAGAATCCATTTCAGAAAATCAAAGAGGTGAACTCGCTTTCAAATGAACTCAAACTTCAACTGGCTTAGCTGGCCTGGCTGGTAAGGGATTCTATTAGGGCTGGCCCGAAACTTGCTTTCTTTCTCACTTGATTAAGTCAGACCTGCCTTAGTAGATGGGAAAGCTTTCTATTCTAACTGGCCTGTAACCGAAAATCGGAGATTGATGCACCTCTTACCTAGGGATCCTACTACTTAGTACTTAGAGCCCTCCTTCTATTAAACTGGATGAAACTGTCTTGCTGGATTACCCCACGTGAAGATGATGTCCTGCCCTTAGAACTATAAAGGAATTCCATTCAATATCTGGTTCAGGCCTTCCTCAAAGAGATGCCGCACTCCCACAGGGGAAGAAATAGATTAGCGTGTTAGACCTTCCAGGCCGGGATAAGACACAAAAAACCTATCCTTAGGTTATGGGTATGACTTTTCCCAGTATAAGGTTAGCGTATCAATAGACTCAGCCAGTCTCAGTCCTTCCCTAGGGAGATTGAAGATGGAATGCAAGGATTGAGACCACACTAGCCGGACAGATGCACCCCTACGCTTTGGCTGCTTTGGCTTGTTTGGATCGCTATCCGAAAAAAAATGGGCTAGTTCATTACCGGCTAACGGCAAACAGAACTAGTTGAATTAGCGAGGAACATTTCCTTAAGAAAGCGGGTGCCCCTTAGGAGATGACTGACAGCCAAAGCTTCTCGCTCTTTCCCTTTCAAGTGCCTATACCTGACAGTTCTCTCCATTAGAAGATGCCAGTCTGACTCTTTACTTGGTAACAATCCCTTCTGTGCACACTTCCTTATTGTTCGATTCCAAAGCCCCCTTGCTTCCTCTTACAACATTTCATGCTTCAAAGCAGAGTTTCATTTCCTATTCAATTTCCCCCTGGGATCACTGAACTCACTTTCGTTTTTGGAAAGTCGGGATTTTTGGCATCAATGCCGATTGCCTTCTACGAGCATCAAAAAAGACATCGCATCTAGTTGGTCATCAACCCAATTTCACTAAGAAAGTGAATGTCAAAAGTGCAACTTGCATCAAAGACCGTGTTTTTGGCATAACAAAAAAGGGGATAGAAGAAAGATATGCCAGCTTCACGCTTACCTTACAGAATGCCTTCCTTTGAGTGAGAGTGAAATCCCTGTAGTCAAGCTGATACTAGATCTCTTGTACCGCTATTCTTCATGGTTCTGAATATCATGTGATTGCCTGAAAGCGATTCCAGGAGAGCCTAGCATAGAGCTTTTTTGTGATGAAATCGCTTACCCCTTCTTCTCTGCATGCTAAGGCTCAGTCTTTATAGATATGATAGTTACCCATTCCCTCTAGGTTCACTCTATTTCATCACTACTCCCTTTCTTGTGCCTATTCACTCTATTCCTTCGAATGGAAACCTCCTAGGGAAACTAGGTCCTACTATAGATGTAAAGAGATGTAAAGTACCCCATCTTTGTAGGCTCCTCCGCATTCACTCGTATCAATTTGAGGACTGGGAGAGACGGTATGCCCCTTAGACACCTTCTTACTGGGAGACAGAACCAAAAGGAGACACCCCTTTTAATAAGATTTGCCTATTATTTATTTTATTATTAACGAGAGAAAAATGTTGCTTAGGCACATTAGCGTTAGCTCTCCAAAGGAAAAAAGATTGACTATCTATAACGAAAGATATCTTCTCTTTTTCACATAGACAGTGAACCCATCCTAATCCAGCAATTCAGTCTGCGTCTGCCTATCCAACCACATGCATGGAAGCACTTACGACTGAACACTCTTTCACAGGGAGGGAAAGGGGATGGATCTTTCTCTCATTACAGCATCATTCCCAATAGCTTCATTTATCCCACTCGATAGAAGGGCGGACTAAGAGAGGGGAGCGATCTTTTCATCCAACTAGAAATCTCGTAAGAGAAGAGAAGATTACGCCCAACAATCCCATGTCTTTCTTGGTTGGTAACCCCAACCGGCGATTTCCAACAAGTCTTTCTTCGTTTTTGGAGGAAGCAGACTTTTAGACTGATTCAACGAGATATGCCTTGCCTGCATTAAGATTTAAAACTTGTCGTCTACTTTCAGGAAATGTTCGGAACAGAGAACTTACAATAATACAACGCCGTATTCTCCGAAGATTGAGGAACAAGAAGATATCTATTAAGAGAAAGATTTATTCGAGAGAAAATCGTAACAGTTACATCATTTCACAAACTACACGAAAGTTGTCCCTTTTTCATGGGGATTTACCCATCACAGAGATGCACAGAGGAAGAGAACGAACTTCATATATCCCTTTTCTACTCAATCCAGAAACAAGATCGGATGTTATTCTGGTTCGTCTCCAGTTTTGTGAAACTATTCCTCAAGCAAGGCAGCCGATAAGTCATCGAAGGGTTTGTGTCAATAATAGAATGGTAAGCATTACTCATTTGAAAGTGTCCCACGGTGATGTAATATCTTTTAAAGAAAATGACGCAAGAATCCGCGGTGAAGAAATAAGGAGATCTTTCTATATCGAAATATCAGTTGAAAAAATGTTAGGCAAATTCCTGTATCACCCGGTAAGAATGTGGAGAAGAACAAAAACAGAATGGTTCCACCTACTCAAAACTAAGAGGGGATGCCGCCTACTACTAAAATCCCGGTTTTTGCAACAGTTGCGTTCTTCTATGCAAGAATCAGACTTAGAAAGAATAAAGAAGTTTGGACCCGAAAAAGTATGCTTAGGCAGTTCCTTCGCTGAGCACAACAGAATGAAGATCCATTTTTATCATTTCAAATCCCTATTCTTATCGAAGAAAAGGAACGAGAAAACCCGAAATCTTCCTACTCGAATAATCAGTCCTATAGTTTACAACTCTTCTTTATATAGTAATTGGATCTATTGCTTCGCATCCTCCCAAAAGGTTACTATGAAGAGAAGAATTAAAAGGATCGAACTACCTACTCATTATTCGGAGGTGAATCATAGAACACTAAAAGCTGTGGTATCTTATGTTCCTAACATAGGTCATATCCCTCACGACATAAGATTGAAAGATTTAAACCTTCCTCTTCGGAGCGGAAACGAACGTGGCCAAAACATATAAAGATTGGCGTAGTCGCTCATAGGGACATATCTATCCGGATAGAGAGAGTCTAGATCGATTTATAGATCCCTATCTATATGTATCTCCGTGGCTAGAGATAAAGATAGGGATCCATCTAGATCTTGATTGACTATTTCCATTTTTTTTTCTTGATTCTACTTGATTGCCTTTTTTTTTTGACGACAAGTTTTAAATCTTAATGCAGGCAAGGAAACATCGTTTTTCAATTATTACTTGTTGGGTCAGAGCGTAGACGAGCGAGCAGAGCCCAGGAAACAGGGGAGCCCGTCATAGAGCAGTCGACTAGAAGTAGAAGACTGCTGGCCTGAGAAAAGGCGGCCTCCCCCGGGAAACACGGCCAAATTGATCTTCTTTCTTTTTTATTTCGGGTTTCTTTATTTTAGGAAGTCATGGACTGATCGCTTGGAGAGACTGGAGTAGATAAAGGTAAGAAGCAAGTAATCCCTTGCTTCTTTCTGTGCTGCGCTTTCCTTTCATACCCTCTTTCTGTCAGTTGAGTAGTCCATAGCCAGCGAAGGAGGTGGTTGCCGGTCTATCACCATCCGCTTAGCCTTTGTTTCTTGGTAGACGTTTCCCTGCCGGTCTGTGCTTTTGATCCCGTAGAGCGAGGGTATTAGGATAGGTTGTAGGCGCATGCCTTTCTTTTCCTTTTTTCGTTATAAAAAGTCTTCCCCCTAAGAAATTACTGATTTCTCTTTGTTTGTTGAGTTGACCGATTGAAGTGCCTGCCTTTGCTTCTTCCTTGAGTGTAGCTGCTTTCTTTCCCCCCTTTAGGGGCAATTGCATTCTTTCGAAGCTTTCCAGGCTGTATGTGCTTTCGATTAGCATTCCAAGGTTGTAATTGATTTCAATCGGCTAACTTTCGCACCTTTAGTGGTTGAGCTGACCAAGCAAGTCATTTGTTTTTCTTTCTTGTGTTTTCTAAACGAACTCTGCTCTCTGCCGGGGATCGGATCTTTCCTCTTTTTTCTAATTTACCTTGACCCCAAAAAACTTAGCACTTAGGATAGGAGCCCTCAGCTCTTAAGGAAAAGTAGCTTTGGTCTCATGGGGATCAGTGCATTGAGAAGTGGTACCCAAAAAGCGTCTATAGCCAATTACATAAATCGTAACATATGTCGCCAACATCATATAAGAGGGAGAAAAAAAGATTGATACTCTTTCTCGTTTACATAAAAGCTAGGGCCTTACCTTCTGAATTCATGACCGAGTAAGATGCTGGAAATATACTTCGCCTAATCCCTTTTCATTACACCCCTTATAAAGGCTTCCAAGGGCTTATTCGACTGTCAATCTATCTTCGCGGGTGAATTACAAGGTAAGCTTTTGTCCCCTTTTCCCGTTCATCGTAGAAAATCTTTCAATCTTTGTAATATTCTGAACCGTTCATGAACATCACAGCGAATAGAATGAAAACATTGTTAGCTCCCACATAAATAAGGAGCTGTGCAACAGCTACAAAATGAGAGTTTGCTAAAATATAGAATAAGGATATACAAACAAAAACCAATCCCAACGACAGAATAAATGGGGTTGGTAAATAATACTACTCCCAGCCCCCCCCAATATCAGACCGACTCCGAGAAAGATTAAAAGAAAATCATGTATTGGTCCAGGCAAATCCATTGTGCATAAAATAAGAAATCAAAAATCGAATGATTTTTTCATGACCTTCTTGACCCGACCAGGAATAAACTTAGTTATATTAGATTCGTAATTGAATTAGACTTAAATTACTGTAGGTAAAACTCTTAGGCTAATTTCATTCTTTCTGGAAAAGGAGACTTCAACATTCTAAAGTGAAATTTAGAACTAATTATGAATAAAATTACGGATATATTAATAGATTTGCAATCCAAATTAGGGCGGGATGCGATTCTCATCAACCAAACATAGTATTTGTAGTTTTTATAGTTCGTTGACCGAGCAAACTGAAGGAAAAAACCCATTCCATTTCTGTCTCTTTACATCAAAACTGAACCCTAGTTTAGTAATTGGAAATTGCTCTTTAATCCAATTTGAATCAAAGCGGGTTTACTCATTTTTTTGAGGTGAATTCAAAATTGTTCGAATTGTATAATCGTCAATTACTGACATTGGTAAACGACCTAAAGCAATTTGATTTGAATTGAATTCGTGACGATCATAAGTAGAAAGCTCATATTCTTCGGTCATTGATAAACAGTTTGTTGGACAATACTCAACACAGTTTCCACAAAATATACAGATTCCGAAATCAATACTGTAATTAAGCAACTCTTTCTTTCGAATATCAGTTTCCAATTTCCAATCAACAACAGGTAGATCTATAGGACATACACGAACACATACTTCACAAGCAATGCATTTATCGAATTCAAAATGGATTCGACCGCGGAAACGCTCCGATGTAATTAATTTTTCATAAGGATATTGAATCGTTACAGGTAAACGATTTGCGTGGGATAAGGCGATCA
The DNA here is from genome assembly GCA_025629845.1 of Erythroxylum squamatum. Classification (NCBI taxonomy): domain Eukaryota; kingdom Viridiplantae; phylum Streptophyta; class Magnoliopsida; order Malpighiales; family Erythroxylaceae; genus Erythroxylum; species Erythroxylum squamatum. The sequence goes on from JAOTBA010000195.1 coordinate 30,117, forward strand.
TGAAACTTTGACCAATGTACCTTGCAGCTCGTATAGTTTGTTGACCATACTTCATGAGACCAGTTAGCATGGGGAACATATCGTTAATAGTTATGAAAAATTGGATATTTGTTTCCTTCTCTTGGTTGAGACAAGCCATGAATATATAAAAGTAGTAGTCCCTTATTTAAAGTGAAAAGAGTTCAGAAGAGGTTGGTAATAATAAATTACCGAGAGAAATAGGTAAAAGAAATTTCCATCCGAGATTGAATAGTTGGTCCATTCATAGTCTAGGTAAAGTCCATCTTGTTGTGATAGGAATGAACAAGAACAAATAGGTTTTAACCAACGTAATAAAGATACTTATTTTGTTTCAAAAACGCCACTTATTTTATCTTTTTTTATTTCAAAAAGCTCAATGTACGGAATAGATATATTCCAACCGCCCATGTAAAGAACTGTTACAAAGAATGAAGAAACTAATAAGTTTAAATAAGAAGCAACATAAAATAAACCAAATTGGATACCTGAATATTCGGTTTGATAACCTGCTGCTCATAAGAAAGCCACTTTTAGGTTAGGGAAGAGTCTCTTTGTAAAAAGATAGGGAAAGAATTGTCTAAATCCAAAGGGACGTCCATTTCACTGATTTTTCGCCGGGATTAGGACACCCCATTTTTTTGAGGTACCACACGAGTCATTGTCCTTGGAAATCATTACAACATATTTTGAATAAAGTCTCCTGCCCTTCTCTGATTTTTTGTCTAGCTTCAGACTAGAAGTGATTGAACCGATGGGACAGCTTTCAAAGGCTAGAATAGCTCTATTTGAACTAGTTGAATGAAATGGATCCATACTCCATACAAAGGAACTGATAACTTGCATCCTTTAGTCAACCATTTCGTGGATGGGCAGTGGATCTGATTGGTAAGCCACCAGCAAGCAAGCAACATACGTTCATACTTGTTGCAACGGATGATTTTAACGAGTGAACGAGCTCCATACCCTCTCCCGTTGCTCGAGCGTCTGCAAACCTTTCTTTCCTGGTCCTATCGAACCAGATATTGTATAACCTGTTGAAAGCAAGCCAAAAAAAAAAGCGGTATTTATTCAAAAGTTGTCGCTGAACCCTTCGATTCTTCCTCCGATGAAGAAAATCCGGTTTTCGTAGATCGAAGCGGGTATTTACTCTTTCATGTCGGGTTTAAGAAAGAGGATTCATACCTTCGTTATGGTTTTAAACTTGAAGCAAAAGGGTAGCAGTTATTAAGAAGTGCTTGAGTTGGCCTGTCGAGTTCCTTCCATTTCCGTTTTTTTTTAGAGAAGGCTCCGAAAGGTAAGTAAACCCTACTTACTTAGAAAATGAAAGAACTTTCCCTCCCGTCTGAGACCTGGTAGTCTTAAGTATGGACATCCCACTTTCACTCGCTTCCCCCAAAATCAAGTCCAATTCCTAA